>CM053763.1:5314012-5333645 GCA_028658305.1 Pachyuromys duprasi
GATTGATTGATTGATAATGTCTGAATAAACAAGATTGAACAATGGCAATATCAATGAACATATTAATGTGGAAGGAGGAAATGTTCCAGAGGTCCTAGAGCTAGACAAAGAAGTAGAGGAAACGAGTGACTTCTGGGAGGAAGTCTTCTAAAATCACCGGGTCAAAAAGTAAAAGAGGAAGCCAGTATAAGTCATTTATATATTTTCTTTATTTTTAGCATGAAAAAGTATTTTTTCTAAGTATCTCACGGAAAGTAATCTGACTGCGATATTTAACTCAGATCAATCAAGGAAGCCTAAATTCACCATACATGTTAGCTACTTCAGTACAAAAGTCTTACTGTCTGAGCTGAGCTAACCTCAAAGATTTGTTATTCTGATGATTTGTCCATTGTGTAAGTCTAGGATATCCCCTGCAATACAAACTCTTACACCCCTAGTCTCATCTTGATCTTCAATTCAATAAAAATTAAAACTCTCTTCTCTAAGGACCCCTTTGTAAAGATAATGCCACTGATTAGTCTTCTGTTTCACCTTTTGATCTTTAGTCACAGTTAGGATGCTCTCAGCCATCCAACTTGCTTTTTCTTTCTTTCTGGACCTCTTTAAAGATTCTTCTTTGTTTGTTTTGTTCTGTTTTTCGAGACACGGTTTCTTTTTATGCAACCCTTGCTATCCTAGAACTCACCCTGTAGACCAGGCTGGCCTCAAACTCACAGCGATCCACCTGCCTCTGCATTCTGAGTGCTGGGATCAAAGGTATGCGCCACCACCATCTGGCTCCCTTTAAAGGATTCTTTTTTTTTTATTATTCTATTCACCTTACATCCAGGAGCAGGTGCTGTCTCTGACATGGACCCTGTTGCCTGCTCCTCGATCACTTCCCCCTGGTGGGGCTGCCTTGCCAGGCCACAGAAGAAGAGGATGCTGCCAGTCCTGATGAGACTTTAAAAGTTTCTTAAGAGAAAATGTTCTAGTGAGTTCCCACCTCGAGCTTCATATCCTCATGCATTTACAAGAGAAACCCTAAGGAAGGGTGGCGCAGAGACAGAAGAATAACGGAGTAGGCTTCAGTTTGGCTCTCAGTGGGCTCAGAGAATGACCAGACAAGGTCAGTACAGGTCAGAACCTTCATATTAGTTGACAAATATACACACACATATAAAAACAATAAAATAATGATAAGGAATATTTAATTAGTTCATATGTTTATATAAGCAGAATGTGTGGCCACAGTTTGTTTCAGAATTTAAGTAAATAATATGAAGAGAGATTTAGAGAAATGAGCAGAGCCAGGTTTAAAGTGAGATTTCTCACATTAGCAGTTATCACAGAACCTAAACTAAGGAAGTGACATGATCATGACAATGATTTTATAAAAACTCAAATGACAGTGTTGTATGGAATTATTTTGAAAGAGAGGAGGCAACGTGTTTGAATCATTTGTGCCTCGATCATAATCAAAAGAAACATGGTTCAGGATGTGGTTGTGGAAATAGAGAAGTTGGAAGAGCTCTAAGAATGCTTTGAAAAAGATCATCATCTAGTGCCTAGACAGAGTGCCCAGTAGAGAAGGGAGGATCAAGGCTGATTCAGAGTGGAATGCTGCTATGATGCAATTGCCAGCAAGAGAGGAAGAAGCCAAAGGGAGAAGTTGACTCCAGCTTTGAGGAAATGGTAATGTAGCTTAGGGCTTTTCACAGCAGAATTGACAACAGATCACTGGCAGAGTTTTAGAAATAAAAAACTAAGATACAAGTTAGATGTATCTTAGTTGGACTCAAAATCAAAAGAGAAGTTTGGAGGAGAGGAGGGAGGGAACTGAGGATAAAAAGTGAATAAATTGTAATAAATAAATAAATTTTTTTAAATGTAGGTTTGGGGTTAGGTTGTAAAGGCCGAAGGAAAATGTTGGCAATGTTGACGGAAGCCATGAAGTCTTGACAAGGCCAGATGGGTGAGACATAACAAAGATAGTTGGGTTGACGTAGATTTTTTTAAATTTCTTTTTCTTTTTTTTTTTCTCCCCAGAACATCCGCCGAATGGTGGCTGTTTCTCCTTATATACCAACAAGATGTTTTCTAAGACCCTGCCCTTTACTATATTTAATGGCTCATTTTAAACTGATAGATGACCATTCCTGAGTTCTTTCTTACTTAATCTGAGAAAATTTTGTGATTCATGAAATCCAGTAGATTCTTATTCCCAGCCAGAAGTGGACAGACATGAGGCAGAGAGCAAATTCTAGTTTTATTTGTCTCTTGATATTCCAGAGGCCCAGTTGCATCTTCTTTATCTTTTTTTAATTTAATTTATTTTTAATTAATTATAATTTATTTACTTTGTATCCTATCTGTAGCTCTCTCCCTCATTCCCTCCCAATCCCACCCTCCCTTCCTCTTCTCCTCCCATGCCCCTCCCCGAGTCCACTAATAGGTTATATCTTAACCTACTTGGGTTTGGTGCATTTTGTTTTGTTTTGCTTTGTCATGCTTCGTTTTGTTATGGGGCTGAGGACTGACCCTAGAGCCTCACCCATGCTTAGCCATGTGACCCACCACAAAGCCACAGTTCCAGCTGCATCCTCACCTAGTTTGGTTTGCACTGTTTCTTCTTTTCTTTTTCATGGTGCTGAAGATTGTACCCAGAGCGTGTTAACTGAGTCCCCTCCCCAACTGCTTCACCATCTGCTTTGATTTGAAGCTATGGCCACTTATATTTCATGAGCCAATACTTCCCAGATTTTTAAATTTTCCATGAGGCTCTAACAATTTCTGTCAAAGACCTGTGATATACAACAAGTGGTACAAAACCATTTGGATGGGAGAGTTAAAGACAAACCAGGAAGGAATAAACAGGTAAGCGCATTGTGGACTAAGAAAACAAGCAATATTTAAGAATTAGAATGACCTAGCTCAGAGTTAAGAGAAAATTTAAATAATGGAGGCTTAACCTCAGTGAAAACAATAACAAAAGGATGAGCAACCAAACAGCCACAGAAGGCCCAGGGAGTGGGTTATTGATAGAATGTCTTCAGAGTATGTCTTATTCTGTTTGGTTTGCAAAGCATGTCACTCAATAAGCTTGTGGTCAGGCTTAAATAAGGTTTATTTAGTTACCCTCTTAGATACAGCCCGAGAAGTTGGTATGCTTTAAAAGAACAGAAAGGATACAACTATATTCAGCTATTGCGGGGCGGGGGGGCGGGGGAGAGGAATCGTATCACCACATGGATGAACCTGAAAGATATTATGTTAAATAAAATAATTTAGACACAAGAAATTAAATGTGGAATCACAACAGTTGTTTTCTTTCTTTTTAACAACAGTTGTTTTCATAGAAAGTAGACTGGCTGTTACCAGAGAATAAGGAAGGTTGGGGATTACAGAAAATAAAATGATCTGATTTAAGAACTACAAAATTACAATTAGATAGAAATAGCAGGGTGTATTAAACAATCAAACAAGCAATGTTTGTATCATAGATTTCTTTTATAATTAATTTATTTATTCCCTTTACATCCAGATGTAGGCCCCTCCCTCCATTCCTTCCGGTCCCACCCTCACTCCTTCTTCTCCCTCCCTCTACTCTATTACTCAGAAAAGAGGAGCCCTCAACCTCCCACCCACTCCAGCTCATCAAGTCTCTTCAGAACAGAGTGTGTCCACTTCTCCTGTGACCTTTCTATACAGCCCCACCAGAGGGAAGTGATCAAATCAAAAAGCAGGCAACAGAGTCCATGTCAGAGACAGCCTTTCCCCTTACTAGTACACCCAATTGATGTCTAAGCTGCCCATTGGCTACATCTATGTAGGGGACCTAGGTCCAGTCCATGCACGGTCCTTGTTAGAAAAGATGTTGAATGGTTGAGCCAATAGAAGTGGTAACCACACTAATTTGCTCATTATACAATATTGTCATATACCAAACAATACATTGTACCCGTCTCGCACCTATCCTAGTTTTCTTTTATATCGCTATGATAAAACACTGACCAAAGCAACTCTGAGGAAAAGGATTATTTGGCTTAAGTTAGAGTCCATCATCAAGGGAGGTCAAGTCAGAAACTTGGTTTAGGAATCTAAAGGCAGGAACCAAAATAAATACTTTGTAGGGATGCTGCTTCCTGGCTTCCTTCCAGGCTCACTTTCAGCTTCCTTCTGATATAGCCAGACCTACCTCTCTAGGGATGGAACCACCCACATCAATTAACAATTTAAAAATGCCCCACATTGGTTGGTTACTCCCACAATTTTTGTGGCACCATATTTAGCAGGCGGAACAGATTATAGATCAGAGGTTTTATGGCTGGTTTGGTGTTTCTGTTTGTCTTTGGTAACTTGCAGAGTACTTTCCCATACCAAAGACACTAGAATGTAGGGGAGAAGGATCTGTGGAGGTGTCAGCTCACCCTCTCCAGTGTCTAATTTGACTTAAGGCCTTCTGTAGGAAATGGAACCCATATCCCACACTACTTTGGAGACCAAGAGCCAAAGACTAGACTACCCAGAGACTAGGGTAAAACCAAATATTGCTTAGTGGTCTAAAAAAGAAAAACAGGGTAACAATAAAATGGCTCTTAATGATATTCTACTATACCCATAGACCAGTGACTTGCTCAGCCATCATCAGAGAAATTTCCTCCTGAAGCAGATGGGAACAAATCATAGCCAGACACTACTCTGAGAAAGAGACCTTGGAACACACAACTCTAAATGGGATATCTCTATCACATACCTCCTCTCAGAAATCAGGGAGCCCCACAGAAGAGAAGGCAGAGAGAGCATAACAATGAGAGGGAGTGGAGGATACAGGGAGAACCATGCCCTCTAAATCAACTGAGCAAAGTTCATATGAACTTAGGAACTAGAGCAGCAAGCACATGGCCATCATGGGTCTTCACCAGGTCTTCTGCATCTGTATTATAGCTTTAAATTTAGTATTTTTATGGGCCTCATGAATATGCGAATGAGTGAACCTCTGATTCTTGTGCCTGTCCTCGGGGCTCTTTTCCTTCTGTTGGAGTGCCTTGCCCAACTTTAATACAATGTGTCTTGTTTAATCTTATATTTTATACTGTTATGTTAAAAAGCTTGCTTCAAAATGATCAGTTTAACATACAGAAAGAGAAACTGAATTAAAGCAAATGAAAAAAAGAATGAATTAATACAAATAAAAAAAGAAAGAAAGAAAATGCCCACAGAAATGAGGGCTCAATCTGACAGAGGTAATTCCTCAACTGAGCTTCCTTTTACCAGATAACTCTAGGTTTGTATCAAGTTGACAGCTGATAGTATGAAAAGTACCCCAAAAATTCACTGAAGAAACAAATTCTTGTAGGATTTCAAACTTAAGTTTCACATAAAATTGCTACTTACAAAAATCAGTTTCTTACAGCTTAGACTTAACAGCTTTGCCAAAAACACTTAGGACAAATTTTTAAGGGTATTTCAGGCCTTCTGTTTCTTGTGTCAAGCTGGACAGTAATATAACATGTTTTGCAAAGTTTAGAATTGCTATGGCTTTATTTTATTTTATTCTTTATTATTGTATGTCATAGGATCTAAGACAGAATCAATGAGATGATCCTTCATATTATACGTCACTAAGAAAAATTATAATATAACTAACAAATAGTAAGCCATCTGTATAAATGAGTTTTGCCTTTGTAAATTCAACTATCAAGCAAAAATGCTTTTTAAAATTACATTTGTAAAAATCTAAAAATTATTAAAGTCTATAAGAGGATTATATAGGTTGTTTGCAAAAATGGTGCCTTTTGCATAAGGATCTTAAACACTCAGATTTTTAGATTATGAGGTTGGGAGAGGAGGTTCTGTATTTAGCTAGTCTTTTGTTGCTGTGATAAAATATGTGATGCAAACCACTTAAAGGAAGAAGGCTCCTGTTTTCAGATGATACAGGCCATGGTTGCCTGGCTCCACTGTTTTGAGGCCACAGAGAGAGAAACCATCAGCGAGGAAGTGTGAAGAGCGGAATTGCTCACCTCACCTCATGATGGCTGGAGAGTATAAAAGACGGGAAAGGGCCAAGGCAGCAAATAGCCTTCAAGAGCACTCATGCACCTCCCAGAGACCTCCTTCTCTCCCCACGATCTACCAATTGTCTATTCAAAATGAAAATCCTTTGATGGATTAAGTCATTGACAAGGCAGATCCCTCATGGTATTGTCACTCTCAGAAGCCCTTCTTCTGAATATCGTTTACATCAGGGACCAAGCCTGAATACAAAAGCCATTGAAGAAAATAGTTCATATCCTAATTATAACATGTGCAACAACACCTTCCTATTGTTGGATAAGAGATATTCTGAGTGACTCTTAGAACCAATGATTATGGCACACCTTAAATCTACACACACACACACACACATTTCTTGTTCATTCTAATGTTGATAACAATCTTGTGCTATAAATCTATGAGTCCAGACATTCAAGCCTGCATAGCCCCAGCCTTAGTTACCAAATTTGTGAACATGTTAGCACAATGTGTTTCCTGACAAATGGTGTAACGAACAGACTTCAGTTCTCTGTCATTGTGAAAGGTGACCCACTGTGGTCATAGTCACTGGCAGCATGAATTTAAAATGTCCCCCACAAAATTTCTGCCTCATAACACTTGCCAATTTGAACTTTCCACTGTAAATTAGTAAGGCTTTTTGTATCACACAAAAATAAATTAACACTTGATAGTTTATACATCATAGGCAAATTCATAGTACAAAATCATTTATCAATACTACAGATAAATATTGCTAACTAATCACATTGCTATTTTCATTACATATATCTTTATAGCCAATTTTCGTCTACTGAAGTCTGAGTCATATTAACTGTCTTCAGCAACAGTACCCAACTAGATTAGATTTTCACATTTGACCTTATTTAAATGATATATTTTTTCTGCACTCCATCCTTTGGGAAACATGCCTATTTTTAAAAAATCACAATAGCTTCATTAACTTACTTGCAATGGAAATTCTAATTTTTTTACTTAATTTAACTTAATCATTAATTTATCATAATCTTTTATATAGAGAAGTTATTCTTTACTTCATAATAGTATCTAGTTCTATTTTCATTGGATCCAATATTAACACACATATATATTTCTTTTCTAATTATCTTTTTCCCTTTTACTCTGACTTTTGAATTGCTATCTCAGTGACATCTTTTGATTTTTTTCATTCTTTTCCTATACTATTCAGAGCCCTTCCTCCTACTGTTTGTTGTTGTTGTTGTTGTTAATCATCAATTAAACCTCCAAGTAACTCTTGTCTGTTTAATGGCATTTTTCTTTCACAGAATCACTGTTCTCCAACATCTTATTAAAAGCATATGTGAGATGTGGTCTAATATTTCCTGTGTCTTAAAGCTTTGTCTCATAGATGGAAAATGGGTCTTTGTAATGTTTACTTTACTTTGAGTTATGTTCAAATATTCACTGATTTCTTTTTCTAAAGCATTTTGGGAGGATAGAGGACAGAATCTGAGGCAGGATTTCTCTGTGTAACTCTGGCTGTCCTGGAACTTGCTCTGTAGACTAGGCTGGCCTCAAACTCAGAGATCTTCCTGCCTCTGCCTCCCTGGAGGTGGGATTAAAGGTGTGTGGCACCATGCCCAGCCTCCTTTTTGTTAAACTTTTAAGTGAGGTATGAGAAAGTTTTACCCATATGCACATCTGTAATGGATACTGATAGACACCATAGGGTCAGATCTTACAGGACTTTATGAAGAAAGATAGGGTCAATTTTTAATGACTGTTTGCAGTTTTGGTAAGAGACACGTGGGTAGGAAGTCTGTCTTCTGAGTATTGTGTTCCATCTGTCTGGAACTGACACAGCTTGATATTGACGAGGTAGTGTCTTTAGCATCCAACTAGAATGACTCCCCTTTGTGCTAGAACTTGCAGTTTATTCAAGGTGTCATTACAGTGAGGGGAGCCAGGTGTGCTTCCATGGTAGCTCTGTTCCTGGAAGGCTGCAGAACCCAAGAGCCTTCCTTACACAGGCTTTAAACCCCACCTGTCCAGGCCCCACAGCTTCCCCTCACCTTCATTCCCTAACACATCAGTTTGGGTGTATCACAGTGTTCTATTAGAGAGTACTTCTATTTATTAAAAACTGGATTTTTTTTCTATGAAGTCTGAGTTGATATATAAACCGAGTGGCAATTTACATTAAAACAACATACTATTAGTAATATAAGTTAATTTCATTTACAAACAAGTTATCATTCGAAGTGCTGTCATTTCAGTCTGCAGTCCATGTTGACTGCTTAAGTTGGAGTTTTAATCAGGACTCTGTATGCTTGGAAACTGTCTAACATTTATATTATCTTTAAAAACAATGACTACAAAGTCATCAGTTGTGTAAGTAGTGTCATACAAAAATTAATCATCAGAAAGATTTATTTTGTAGGTCTAATAATAAGTCCACAAATAAAAATTTGAATGACAAGCCTAGAAGTCAGATGCCATTTTTCAAGCACAATACTCCAAGTGCTGTGTGGCTGTTTCAGAGTAACAGAAATGGGAAGGTAAACAGCTCCAGGTTCAAAGTTTCAGAGTGTAGAAAGGTGTCCACGAGTATATAACCATGCAAGAATTCTCCCAAGGAACAGGTACCCAGTATCATGGACTAGGTAAGGGATTTCTAAACCTAAATGGGACAGGTGAGTGAAGGATTGGCAAAAGACTTTTCCTGAAGAAAGTGAGATCTAAAGGGTGCATGAGAATTATCTAGTCAAAGAGAATATAGAGAAGTCTATTGTGTATCTCAGACAGGGAGACAGACAGAGCAGGTGGTACTATTAGTGCTGTGTGATTATGTGGTCATAAAGGTATGCCACATGAATACATGATGAGAATACAAGGCCAAAGAGAAAATGCATAAAAGAATTTCAGTTCAATGTTGCTGGCAGATATTACTAGGGCAGATTTGGCGTCAATGAGAGGCATGGAACCACCACGTCTATCCCAGGTGCTAAGAGAATAGCTAGCACATGGCTGAGTACTTAACATCCATGAAAGAAGGGTTGTGCAAAGATGCGTTTACTACGTTCAGGAGCCAGACCTCATCCTCCCAGCAACAGAAAGTTAGCGGAAGAAGTCTGAGTCTGGCCTGAGGCAGGTGGTTTTCCAAATCCTTCTAGAACTCTTCCTCTGACAGGAACATTCCTCCTACAGAGCTAGAGTTTCCCTTCCCCTCTTTGCCCCGCCTACTCCTTTGCCAAGAGCACTGAACAAGAAGTGTCTGCTTGGAGGTGCTTGGAGGACAGAGTGGCTGTGAACAAGGACTTTACCCATTACCATAGCAGGAGCATACGCTCAGGAGACAGGGAACTTGCTGCTCTCCACACCAAGTGTTAACCTGTCAAACAGACTCCTGTCTGCCAGCCCAGACCTCCAGGAGATCAGGTAAGTGTGTCTGTCTATCTGTCTGTCCTCTGTTCATCTGGCACATACCTGTGACACACTGGAGACTGTAGCTTCTATAAGGTCATTTAGCATTGCCAAGACTGTAAGCTTGTAAGTCAGGGCCATTTCAAGACTAAATATTCTTCAATTCCAGAAGATTTACTTATTTATACAGGGTTTATGAAACCACAGACAAGGGTAAGGCCTAAAGTATCCATGAAGGAGAGACAGCGTGGCAGGTCTCCTATGAGTGTTCTGGATATGACTGGGTCATGTCCTTTCAGTTGTTAGTAGAATGCCTGTCTTTCAACCCTCCCCTGGGTACTCTGAGCAAGAGACGATGCAAAGGCAGGATAAAGCAGCTTCACCCCCAGCTTTTCATGATGTTGCTCTGATCCCCACAGGTCCTTGAATTACATCACCATGAACTGGCACATGGTCATCTCAGGGTTTATCGTAGTGGTGATCAAAGGCGTCGGGATGACCGTATTTCTGCTGTATTGTGAGTGTTTGGGCAAGCCTTCTCTCCAGCATCTGTACTGTTTCATTCTGCTCAGAATGCCAGCTCGAACGCTTGGTGTCTGGGTTCTTTCATATCGTCTTCCCACACTGTAGCACATATGTGGGGTCAGGTTCCACGGTCTACAATGGTGATGTGCAGCTGACTGTGTGAAGAGGGTAGAGCCCTTACATTAAGCTTTTATGTGAGTCGTCGCTGGATAATCTAAACTAGAATATTTAGCCTGGCTTTTCATTGTTGCTATAATTTAGAACATGCTGCTCCAGTTCAATCTAATAAGGCTGTGAAGAGCTAAGTATAAGAGGAAGATTTAACTGAGGTGGGGGAGGGTGTGTGCATGGCATGTGTGTGTGTGTATGCATAAATCCTTCTCAATAAATTCATTACTATAAGAAGTCTCACCGCCAAAGATTTAGTTCTGAAGCCAGTAGAAAAAAAAATATGAAGGAGGAAGGAAATGTGAGTAAATTGCTGCAGTTGGGTAAGAGGTATTTTCCTTGTGACCCAATTTTAACATGTAATGACAATAACAAGAGCAGAAAAGATACACAAGTAGGTAAGTGAAGACAAGTAAAAATATACACACCTCCACAGAGGGAGAAGCCTCAGGGCTTTCTCCTCTGGCCACAGTTCCCTGGCATCCTCTGTGGCTCATTTGCTTCCTTTATTTGCAGCCACACTGTGGCTGAGCCACTAGCTGATTTTCTTTGCAGTCCCACAGGTTTTTGGCAAAAGTCACGATGGCTTCATCCCTACGGAGAGCTACGGGACCACTAATGTGCTGAATGGTAACCTCTCTAGCATCCGGCCTCTACGCCCTGAATTCTAACAATCCCTAAGAAACTTACATACACATGCTACACATAGATCCTTTTCTCCTTTACAAGTGTGGAAAGGAACAGCAAACTCATTGATATTTGTCTCTACCTGATTTTCCCCCCGTATTGGTACCAGGGATCAAATCCAGGACCTTGCTCAGGAAAAACACAAATGCTCAGAACCCAACAGCCCACACCCTAATGACTGTTATGTTTGCCATGTGGTAACCATGGCGGTTTTTTTTTTTTTCATTTCAGTCTCACAGATTTTTGGGAGGAATAATGAAAGCTTCGTTCCTACCAGAAGCTATGGAACAGGTACAATGCATGATCCTGGGCTCCTCCCACCCACTCGGAACTCACAAGCTAATTCTCTAAGACTTTTCCCATCCTTTCCTTCCTTGTGGGACTTTTTCTCCAAGAGACCATGAAGAGCTCTCATTCCCTTTATGTTAGGGAAAGGGAGAGTAGAGTGATGGGGTTTCCTCGTTCATGGGGAAGAATTTATATCGGCAGTTACAAAGAAACTCATGCACCATCATTTTTTGACTCAGCTCCAGGGTTCACGCTGCAATGCACTAATCACGTTTTCATTCTGCATCTCTGTCTCTGCCCCTCCTCCCCGATGTCTCCAGCCTGTCCCAAAGATTGGGACTTTCAACTAGGAAGATGCTTTTTCTTCTCCACCTCTGAATTCTCTTGGGAAAACAGCAGGGATGATTGTGCGACCAAAGGATCCACACTGGCAATTGTCGACACAGCAGAGAAACTGGTAAAAGCGTTGGGATGGTGTAATAAAATAGTCTGCCCCACGCCAGCTGCAGTTGGTGGAGCCTATGGGACAGTTTGATGAAGGACGGGTAGGATGATGGTGAAGAGCAGAGATGAGCCTAGCTGGGAAGTTCACAGTCCTTCTAAACCTGAGACTGGGAAGTTCTTCACTTTCATCTAAACTAGAAATCCAGATTCTGTTGTCTTCCTCATAAACCACAACAGGCTTGTACCCTAGGGATGGACCAAGACCTTTAAAGCGCGAAGACTAACCAAAAGCTTAATGCATGCGGGAGTGGGTTAAGGACCTAGAGGCTGGTTCAGCGGGTAAAGTCAGGTGCTACTGCGCCCAGCGACCTGAGCTCAGTCCCAGAGATCTGAGAGGCACACAATACAAGGAGAGAAGCAACCCTTACAAGTTGACCTCTGATCTCCACAGAAATAGTATGTCACAAACATGTGAGCACATACACATGTATAAAATAAACAAATTAATTTAAATAACAAATAAATTAAAAGTGTCATATGAACCTAGAAAGATGGCTGAGCAGGTAAAAGTTCCTGCCACTGGGCTTGACGACCTGGGTTCAATCCCTGGGACCCACATGATCCCAGAGAGAACCAGCTCCCTCAGGCTGCTCCCTAACCTCCAAACGGGCCCCAGGTAGGACATGAATATATACAGATATGCTCACAAAAACGAGTGAATAAATGAGTGTTAAACATAATAAAAGTTTAAGTTACTGAAAAACTACAGTATATTTTGTGAGATGTTTATGCATTTGCAGTGAGGAAATTAGAGAAAAGTAGTATTTGTGTGTGTGTGTTCCTGTGGGCACACATGTGCCATAGCAGGCATATAAAGGTCAGACAACAGCCTCATATTCGCCCTTGTTTGAGACAGGGTGCTTGTTATTCGTGGTTACAGAGCTAGGTTAGCGGCTCCCCTCCCCAGGCTCCCAGAGATCCTCCTGTTTCCACCTCTCATCTTCCCAGAGCAGCGTGGGGATTACAAGCCACTCCAAACTGGGCTATTTGAGTTCCAGGGATCTGGTCTCAGATGGTCACACTTACACAGCAAATGTCTCACCTACTGATACATCTCCTTAGCCAAAATAAGCCAAAACTTCTTGGATGAAGTAGCCAAATGGAAAAGCAAGATTTTTTTCAGGTAGAAAAGCAGGAGCAAAAGAGAGGCGGGGAGGATGGGGAGAGAAAACGGAGAGTGAAGAGAAGAAGATGAGTAGAAATCGATCCCTCCGTTTCTTCCACTTACCATCTAAGTTTCAGCGCATCCAATTTCCACCACGCTACTTTGGGTCCCCAGACTTCTTTGCATATTGACCACAGAAAAAGACCACAACATTGATGCTTTGCCTATAACTCTCAATACATTTTTTTCATTTCATTCAAGGTTTTTTTTTATTTAATGTTTATTAGTTACAGTTTATTCACTTTGTATCCCAACTGTAGCCCCCCTCCTCCATCCCCTCTCCAACCCACCCTCCATCCCTCTTCTCCTCCATGCCCCTCCCCCAGTCCACTGATAGGGGAGGTCCCCCTCCCTTTCTTTCTGATCCTAGCCTACCAGGTCTCATCAGGACTGGCTTCTTTGTCTTCCTCTGTGAACTGGTAAGGCTGCCCCCCCTCAGGTGGAGGTGATCAAAGAGCCAGCCCATGAGTTCATGTCAGAGATGGCCCCTGTTCCTATTATTGGGGAATCCTCTTGAACACTGAGCTGACATGGGCTACTTCTGCGCGGGGGTTCTGAGTTACCTCCATGCATGGTCCTTGTTTGGAGTATGTCTCAGAAAAGACCCCTGTACCCAGATTTTTTGGTTCTGTTGCTCTCCTTGTGGAGCTCCTGTTCCCTCCAAGTCTTTCTATCTCCCCCTTCTTTCATAAGATTCATTCAATGTAATTAGGAATGTGAATTTTTCTTTTTTAAATTTTTGTTTTTATTTATTCATTTGATATCCACATTGTAGCCCCTACCTCCTCTCTCCCTAGTCCCACCCTCCCATCCTGTTTTCTCTCTACTCCCCAACTCCTCAGAGAAGAGGAACCCCCACCCACACCAGCATATCAAGTGGCATCAGGCCTGAGCACATCCTCTTCCCCTGTGGCCTGGCGAGGTAGTCCTGCCAGGGAAGTGTGATCAGAAAGCAGGCAACAGAATCCATGTCAGAGACAGACCCCATTCCTCATACTAGAGGATTCATATGAGCTGCGCATTGGCTACATCTGTGTAGGAGGCCTAGTTCCAGTATATGCATGATCCTTGGTTGGTGCTTCAGTCTCCACAGGCCCCCCTGGACCCTGGTTAGTTGGCTCTGTTGGTATTCTTGTGAAGCTCCTGTCCCCTCTGGGTCTTTCTATCCTTCCCTCCACTCATCCACAAGGCGCCCTGTGTTCCACCCAATGACTGATGGTGGGTCTCAGCATCTGTTTCCATCAGGTACTGGGTAGAGCCACTCAGAGGACAGCTATGCTTGGCTCCCCTCTGCAAGCATAGCAGACTATCATTAATCATGTCTCCCCTGGAGTGAGTCACAGGTTGGGCAGGCATTGGTTTGATGTTTTCTCAATCTCTGCTCTATTTTTGTCCCTGTCCATCTTGTAGGCAGGGTAAATTTTGGGTTGAAGATTTTGTGGTTGGATTGATATTCCCCTTTCTTCACTAAGAGTCATGTCTGCTTACAGAATAGCCTCTTCTGTTTCCATGACCCCAGTTACTAGGAGTATCAGCTAGAGTCACCCTCATTTCCTTCTAGAAGCCTACCCTGTCTTGGGGCTCCAGCTTGTCATAGAGAACTCCACACCCAAGGTTTCTCTTCTCTCTGTAAGCCCTCTGTCTTCCCTCCTTCACTCTCCCCAGGTCTTATATTGACCCTCATTTCTCTTGATGCTCCTTCTCTTACCCTGTCCCTCCCTTTACCTCATTCTGTTGTCTATTCCATTTCCACTTCTGAGTAGGAATTAAGCATCCTTCCTTGGGTCCTCCTTGTTATTTATTTTCTTTGGGTCTATGAGTTGTAGTATGGTTATCCTATGCCTATATGGCTAAAAATCACTTATAAATGAGTATATACCATTGTGTGTCATTGTGAGTCTTGGTTACCTCACTCAGGATGATCCTTTCTAGTTCCGTCCATTTGCCTGCAAATTACATGATTTCCTTGTTTTTTAATAGCTGAAAAATATTCCATTGTATAAATGTACTACAATTTCTGTATCCATTCTTCAGTTGAGGGACATCTAGGTTGTTTCCAGATTCTAGCTATTAAAAATAAAGCTATTATGAACATAATTGATCAAGTGCTCTTGTGTTATGGTAGAGCATCTTTTGAGTATATACCCAGTGGTGGTATAGCTGGGTCTTGAAGTAGAGCTATTCTCAATTTTCTGAGATAACATGAGATTGATTTTCAAAGTGGCTGTATAAGTTTGCACTCCTACCAGCAATGGAGGAGGGTTCCACTTTCCCCTTATCCTATCCAGCATGTGCTTTCACTTGAGTTTTTCATCTTAGCCATTCTGACAGGTATAAGATGGAATCTCAGAGTCATTTTGATTTGCATTGCCCTGATGAATAATAATGTTAAGCATTTCTTACATGCTTCTCAGCCATTTAGTATTCCTCTGTTGAGAATTCTCTGTTTAGCTCTTTACCCCATTATTATTGGCTTGTATTGTTTGTTGATTTTTAATTACTTGAATTCTTTATATATTTTAGATAATAGTCCTTTGTCAGATGTAAGAGATGGTGAAGATCTTTTCCCAATCTGTAGGCTGTTGTTTTGTTCTATTGACAGTGTCTTTTGCCTTAAAGAAGCTTTTAAACTTCACGAAGTCTTATTAATTGTTGATCTTAGAGCCTAATCTATTGGTGTTCTGTTCAAGAAGTTGTCTCCTGTGCCAATGAATTCAAGCCTCTTTCCCCCCCCCACTTTCTCTTTTAATAGATTTAGCATTTCTGGTTTTATGTTAAGGTCTCTGATCCACTTGGATTTGAGTTTTGTACAGGGTGATAAATATGGATTTGCATTTCTCTACATCTAGATATCCAGTTAGACCAGAACAATTTACTGAAGATGCTTTTGTTTTTCCATCATGTAGTTTTGGCTTCTTTGTCGAAATCAAGTGTCTGTAGATGTGGTGTGAGTTCATTTTTGCGTCATCAATTAGGTTCCATTGATCAACTAGTCAAAATGAATTTTTCTAGAATGATGAAAATCCAACAGAGAGAGGCATGCCAGATATAAAATGTGTATTAGAAATGACTAGTTTTGACAATGATGGCCTACTTCCCCATTCCTTCCGGGTTGACCCAGGAAGGCAATACTGACATCTCCAGGGCTTCTGTCAGGAACATAAGTTCTTAACTAGCTACACTGGACCTCCTGCACCAGAAGCCAGGCCATCTGTGTTTTGTTCAGATATCCAGGTGATCTCGCTTCCTGCAAAGTTTCAGAACTTTCTTGGGATTGATGGCAAGTGCCAGCAACACCCACTGCCTCGCTCTCCACTGCCTTCCTGGTTCCTAGAACCAGACAAACCTTTGACCACCTGCTCGGGATGCAGCTGTGAGGAGCTCACTGATGAGCTTCTTCTTTAATTTCTAGAAGTTTCTTCAGGACATAGCTGGTGCTGAGAAGTACTTTGTTGGTTTGATGCGTCAACCTGGAGAGAAAAAGTGGCACTGGGTCAACAACTCTGTGTTCAATGGCAAGTATGTGAACACCCTGCATTTCCCTAGGGATTTTTACAAAACCTGAGAGCAAGACTGAGACAACTCAAAGGCTTATACTAGACTCTGTTCTGCTTTTCTAGTTGCTTCCAACCCACTTCTTTCTAGCTCACCTTTTTACTATATGAGATATCAAACATTTTACGTAATATAAAAGAATGTTATTCATATAACAAATTATCTTTTTCAAACACCCACACAGATAGCTGCTGCTGTACATCACATGACATTACATGAGCCATTAAACTACATAACATTTCATTTCTCCAGATATAGCTCCTTCATTTAAAGAAAGGTTATTATAACTTATCTATACCTTAAAGTTGAACCTGTAACTCTCAAGAGATATCTTCATGGCATCATTCTATGAAGTCAAAATTTGGAAGAGGCTATAATATTTTCAGTTTCTATGAAAATGATGAGCCAGACAAGGAACAAGCTGGGTTCACAACCTGCAATTGGATTTTGCTCACAAAGGAGAAAAAAATTAATATCCACTCAGTGACTACTATACATCAGGCACTGTAGTGTGCTAAGCATGGATTATTTCTCCATGTCTTCACCAGAATGCCATAAAGAAAGCTTTTAGTACTCCCAATCAGGTGAACTGGAGCGAGAAAAGTAAGAAATGGGTTGGATTTCACATAGCAACAGGATAGAGCAATCAATTAATTCCACAGTTTCTTGTGGCCAAATCACATTCAACTTTTTCCTTTTTAAATTTTTTAATATTAGTTACAGTTTATTAACTTTATATCCCAGCTGTATCCCACTCCCTCATCCCCTCCCAAACCCACCCTCTCTCCCTCATCTCCTTCCTGCCCCTTTCCAAGTCCACTGATAGGAAAGGACCTCCTCCCCTTTCATCAGACCCTGGTTTATCAGGTATCTTCAGGACTGACTGCAAAGTCCTCCTCTGTGGCTTAGCAGGGCTGCTCCTCCCTCGGAGGGGGATGGTCAAAGAGCCAGCCATTGAGTTCATGTCAAAAATAATCACTGTACCCCTTACTAGGGTACCCACTTGGATACTGAGCTACCATGGACTACATCCGAGCAGAGGTTCTTAGAATGAGACTTTACAGTCAAACTAGAAGATCTGAATGACAGAAAGGAAGAATATGAAGTCCAATAGCTTGCCTCCACCAAGTTTTTCTTAGAGTCATCTCCAGTCCAGGAAAAGATTAAAATCCCTTTCCTCCTCCTGTGACCCTTCCTATTATAAACATGCATTCAATACTAAAATATGATTTTCTGGGGAGTAGTAGCACGTATTTCCAACCTAATATTAACAAGTTAGATCTAGCTTCTTGGAATCTGTGAGTGTTCACAGGAGAGTTGAGAGGAAGCACTAGGCATAGGGCTGGATCAGAGAAGATGTGTTGAGAAGAAGGGATCTGAGTTGGGATGAGAGACACAGTGCAGAGGGGGAGGATATGAGGTTGGATGAGGCTTCGTCCCCTCCATGCACAGCTCCCCTGACACCCTCACCTCACTAACGGCCAAGTCAGAACTGAAGCCAGAAGTTATTACTGTCGCTTTCTCTTTTTGTTTAGTGTTACCAATCAGGATCAGAACTTCAACTGCGTCACTATAGGCCTGACAAAGACATTTGATGCTGCATCATGTGACATCAACTATCGATGGATCTGTGAGAGGACTCCCAAATGACAGTGGGTCTCTACAACAAGAGCAAATATTTAGAGAGACAGCTAAAGAGATTAGCTGCAACTGAAACTAGTCCAGGAAATACAGAGCATCTTCCATCGGTGGAGCTCCCTAACGAACCCTCAATGTCAATATGTTACTCCTTTCCACAAACATCTTCACACACAGCAAAATTCCTTTTCAGCATCAGGTATCCCCCAAGACCACACTTCCAGTGAGAGGGGACTCGATTCTAGTCATCTCAAGCAGACAAGGCCAGCTCTCTGGAGGTGAGATCAACATGGTAATGAGATCTACTTCTGGAGAGCTGAGCATTTTGATTCATTAGTGGGACTCTGTCTGTTGACATGCCCATGCTAATGGGGGAGAAACCACAAACGGATCAGATATAAGGACTGTTAGGCACTATTGGCAAAAGAAGATACACTCAGCTTTACGACTTCCCTCCCAAAAGACTTCTACTCCCATACTCCTACTGAGAAGCAGAGGCCCTTCCCCAAACTGAGACAAAGGCTTTGGGGAGGCCATCTACAGCTCAGCTTGGAACTGAAAGATATTGTGGGAATGAAGAATGTATAGGACAGATATAAAAGTGGGGGATAGAAGAGACAGGAAGAAAAGGGAAGTAGGGAGGAGAGGAGAAAGGAGGAGGAGAGGAGAAAAAGGAGTGATGGGTGGGAGAGAAATGAATGGGAGAAGCAAGAAAAAAACACTCAAGCTTAAAATAATTTTTTGGTTTGAGATAAATTTTCATTAGAATAGAAAGAGCAAAAGGGGACAAATGGATATCATGAGAGATGAAGCAGGGAGTTCATTTCATCACAATGAAAGAAAGGAAGGAAGGGAATAGACAAAGTCATGGAGATACCTAAACGCCTAGGAAAAAAAAAAGAAATCCATTGGTTGTTCTGAGTAACTAGAATTAAACTGTAGGGAAGCCTATAGAAAGCTAAAGGAATGAAAGTCATCCAATAATCAGTATTTTCACCTAATAGCAATATGTATATGCATCACTAGTCAAAATAAATTGTAAATTCTGTTATTGCAATACTATTTTTTTCCATTTCTAGAACTCATAATTGTTGGTGTGCTAGACTTATAAATTTTTTAATGAGATAATGTTCTAGCTGGTAAAGCCTGCTTCAAGAAGGCCATCAGAACAGTCCGGTAGATGCTGGAATTACATGTGTACCCTATGGGGCTATGAGGTCTCTGATGGTCTTAACACAAATGCCACAGTGAGACAGGGTGGACTGAAACTATGGTAGAGAAAAGCAACTGAGTTTTAGCCAGAGGGAAGCCACAGAACTCAGACAGCAGAAAGAAAATCTTGGTCGCTTTTGAGAAAAGAGAACTTTCATTGCTACATTTCCTGTCTTATGACAGAGTAGTTGCAGACTGTTGGGGTCAGGAAATGAGGACACTAGTGATTTCTGTGGTTGAAGTCTGAATTTCCCGCAAGATGAGGCATTACTTGTGTATGGGATCATAAAAAACCCTGGTCAGGAGCTGGCATTAGAAAGAGAATATGCAGGGACTCTGTGGATGGTTTTTTCACTTAATGGGGAAAGGATTCATGACAGGTAGATAAATGGCCTTTCTTAGGGAACAGTGATATGAGCTTTTTTTTTTCTTTTTCTTTTTTTTTCTTTTTTTTTTCTTTTTTTATTT
>CM053763.1:5334145-5364214 GCA_028658305.1 Pachyuromys duprasi
AACAAGGACATTTGCTCAACTATGTTTGTGGCTGCTCTATTTGTAATAGCCAGAACCTGGAAACAACCCAGATGTCCCTCAGTGGAGGAATGGATACAGAAATTGTGGTACTTTTACATAATGGAATACTACTCAGCAATTAAAAAGGAGGAAATCATGAAATTTGCAGGCAAATGGTGGGACCTGGAAACGATCATCCTAAGTGAGGTTTCTCAAAAGCAGAAAGAAACATATGGTATATACTCACTTATATAGACCTATAGGATAGGAAGGCCATGCTAAAATCTACACTCCTAGGGAGGATATACAGGAAGGAGGACCCAGGTGGATATGATCAATGCTCGTTTGGATGAACAAATGGGATGGACATTGAGTGGAGGAGAAAACAAGCAACAGGACAGGAGCATGCCAAGGAGGACCTCTGGGGGGGGTCAACGTAAAGATGTATCAGAGCAGATATTAAGACTTGCGATCAAGCATTTCTCAGTTTTAAATAAATATTCAGTCATGCATAAATACTAACTGGTGTAAACTTTAATCTCTTCTTTTGTTATTCACGTTTGTGGATATTGGGGGGGCTTGTTTTGCTTTTGTTGCTTGTGAGGGTTTTATTGTTTTGAGATGGGAGTATTGGCTTGTTGTTTTTGCTGATATGGAATTCACTGTGTAGCCCGGACTGGCCTCCATCTTGTGGTTCTTCTACCCACGCCACCTGAGTAATGGGGTTACTAGAGTACACCATGGTAACCAGCTTGTACGTATTGTCTTAAAATTTTTCCTCTCAAAAAAACTTAGAAATATGAAGCAGATAGAGGCTCTGATGGTGTAAGTAAAATCCACAATTTAAAAAAAATGGAGAATACACGAATCGAGTGTTTCAAGCACTTTTAGTAGCCATACTGATGTAATAGCATTATTGAGACTATTGTGTTTATAACTAGAGGCAAAACAAATGATTCTTCAAATATATATATATATATATACTCATATCCTTGAGATTTTATATTCTATGGCATGACTTTAACCATGAGATATCCTGGCAACGTGGATAAACTCAACAATAGTGAGTACACCTAGTGCTATGTCCTGATCTTTTGTAATATATCTTGACATGAGAAACAAAGGCTTCTTGCAGAAGTGGCTGGCTCCAGGCCTATTACAGAAAAGTCTACAAGGTAAGCTTTAAGTTCAGAGCACCTTATGATGCCAGTCAGCAAAGATTACTTATGTCTGTGAGGTAAAACGTTAAGGAGCCAACTGGAGAAGATTCTTACTAACCAGAGATGAAGGAAGGTGTGTTGCAAAAACAATATAATAAAAACAATCACTTTAAGACCACTAAATATATTTCATATCTGTAGTTGATAATGATATTTTAAAAAGCAGCCACTTTCTGAGTATTCTTTATCTATCAGACAAATATGTAGTCAAGCCTCTAAAACTGCCTATCAATTTCCATGAAAATATGGAGAAAAGTAAGAGATGGAGCTAGGAAGACAAATCAGTAGCTAAGGGCTCTTGCCACCACGATGGACAACCTGAGTTCAGCACAGAGAAGATGAGACTGATTCCCACAGTTTGTTCTCTGACCTTCACACACATGCCATGAATGCACACACACATACCATACATTTAAAATATACAAATACAAATTTAATTTTTTCTAACGAGGCCAGCAAGATAGGTGAGCAATTAAGGGTACCTGTCTTCAAGCCTCCTAACCTGAACTTGGTCTCAGAGTCCCCACAGTGGAAGGAGAGGACAAACTCCTGCAGGCTGTCTCTTGTACTGTGTCATGTGACTGTCCACATAAAGCTCAAAACAAACAAGTGTATGAGAACAGAAATATATGCTTAACTGTACCACAAGAATGGAAACAACACAGCTCAGATCATAGAAGTCCTCCTCCCCTACTGCCTGACTCTAGCCTATCAGGTCCCATCAGGACTGTCTGGATCCTCTTCCTCTGTGGGCTGCCCCACCAGGGCAAAGTGATCAAGGAGCAGGAGAGAGGGGTACAGGAGGAAGAGGGAGGGAGGGTGGTACTGGGAGGAGCCGAGGGAGGGGGCTACACCCAGGATACAAGGTGAATAAATTGTAAAAATAATAATGATGATGATGATGATAAGGGAACAAAAAAGAGAATAAAAGCAAGATATATTATTTTTGTCTTTGTTATTGTTCTTATCGTTGTATTTTAATCCATATCTTGAGAAATAAGAGATATATCTTATTAAGATGCATATTATTTAGCATGAGATAATTTTAGAAATATTTTAAGTATCAAAGAATGTATTTAAATTATTCTTCACAAATTAATGTTTGCATTGGATGAAAAAAAAAAGATTATAGAAGTGTATTGGTTACAGTATCTGACTTTCTCAACCAATAAATAAGAAAGAAGTGAAAGGCACATGATGCCACCATAGACTTTAACAACAAAGCATTAAAAAAAAAATAATGAGTAACACCAAGCTGTAGAGCATGCCGGTGTAAACCGGAGTGGGAAAACCATCAGGGCGTGCGAGGAAGCTGTTCCCTAAAAGTCTAGATCATGCTTACACCTGCGTTCATGAGGCTGCAGCAAAACCACTCGACGCAGCCTGGGTGAGCGTTGCCAGAGCCCCCTCAGGCTCATCACACATTTGACTTGGAATCAGTGTTTGGTCATTGCACCGTCAGAAACTTTTTACTATTGCCAAATTCTTTTCTGACCCCAACATTCCATGAACTGACATAAGGTCACAACTCAGAGTCCCAAGAACTGCGCTTTAGACATCACTGCCATTGACAGTGTAGCCTGGAAAGAAACATCATTGGCAGTTTGCCGCACGGACACCCAGCATGGGTAGAGCTGCCTGCTATTGCAAGGCTGCTGGTGCTGGGCTTGGACACGGAGAGGTTAGGAACACACGGATTTTTGTGTGTGCATTTCTGTGCGTGCACACATGAATGCATCACATTACTATAACCACTAGATAATAATTTCTAATAAACTTGTACCTGTTAAATTTCTAACTAAACATCTTTTCTAAATTTCAATGGCGAGTAGAGATTTCAGCATCTTGGAGCACATGCAAATGTTGAAGAGCATCTCACTTTCTAACTATTATTTAAATCATACGTAAGTTTGAGTTACATTGTGAAGCCAGTGCCTGTATGTTATTTAATGTTCAAATTAGGGCAGTTGGCATTTTGGCTATGCTTTTATTATTACTCTATGAATTTGAAGGAAAGTGAAAGGGTATATGGGAGAGTTTGGGGAGGTGAATGGAAAGGAAGAAATGCTATAATCAAATTATAATCTCAAAAATAAAAACTAACCAAAAGGAAAAATAAGTATCTAAAAGAAGGAAAGTGTAAAAGCCTCGTGCCATTGTTAGCTCAGTCTCTGTGCTTGAGGTTTAAGATTTGACTCTCATCGTGTTGTAGCCACCATACCTGATGCTTGCTGCTCCGCCTGGGGAAGCCTGACTGTGACCTGATGCTTGCTGCTCCGCCTGGGGAGGCCTGACGGTGACAGCTTTAGCTCTCTGCAACCTAAGTCCAAATAAATCCTTCCTTCCTAAAAGTTATATATGTTTATACATATCTGTGAGTTATGCTGTGATATTTCTATACCTGTATGTAACGGGTAGTTTAGATCAAGTAAGAATAATTGACATTTGTATTGTTTATTATTACTTTAGGTTTAAAGCCTTTGAATGTCACTATTCCAGTTATGAAATACGAAATAGGTTATGGTAAGCTAGAATAACCCTCTGTGTTATAGAGCAATAGAGCTCTGTGTGTTCCAGTACACATTTCCTAAGCTTTACCCCACTCCCTTTCCCAACCTTTAGAAGGCAACTACTCTGCATTCGCCTCATTTTAAAGGCATTTACACATGAGAGAGAATACACAATATATGCTATTTTGTGTCTAACTTGACTTATTTAAAATATTATACCCCAGTCTATTCATTCATTTAGCTGCCAGAATTTCAACTTAAAACTGAGTAAATGATATAAATAAATGCCTCTCATACAAAGGTATAAAAATGAGATATGGGCTGATAGTCCAGTCAGTAAAGTGATTATTGCACAGGCATAAGGACCTGAGTTTGCCCCCACAAACCTCCGTTACAAAAGAAAAAGCTGTGTAGAGTGACAGACCTGCAGTAACAGCTCTGAGGAAGCAGAGACAGGAAGACCTTTGGGTCTTTCCGGCCAGCTATCTGAACTGGTGAACTCCGAAGTAGTGAGAGACCCTGTCTCATAAAAGAATGAACATGGGAGAGGTTAGAGGTAAAAAAGGGAAAGGAGAAAATTATATAATTCTGTTTTAATTTCAGAAGTTAAAAACTTAGGTAGAGAGTGAAAGAAAGACACCTGACGTTGACTTCTGGCCCGCTCACACACATACACATACACATACACAAACACATGCACACAAATGCATTCAAATTACCAACAAATGTATCTTAAAATGTTTAATATCATTAACCATCAGGAAAATGAAAATCCACACCACAACAATACATATCAACCTAACTAGAATAAATATTATCCAAAAGACAAAAACATAACAAATGCTAGCAAAGGTGTGGCAGGAAGGAAACTTTTATACATTATGATTGAACTATAAATTAGAACTGTCAACACAGAAATAGCATGAAAAATCCTAAAAACATATTAATGGAGCTGCTGAATGATCCAACTTTCTGTTATAAATAAAATGAAATCATCACACCACAGAGATGCCTTCATGCTCATGTCTATAGAAGATAAATCAAACTAGACACCTGTCATTGATGTATCGATCATGAAAACATGGTAATACTTGCAGTGGAAGTTTTGGTTTCTTTAAATTCTCAATTATGTTAATTAAACAGATTTTTGCTTTAATCCCAAGTGTGGGGTTTCAGACTGCCTTAGTTTGTCCACAGCTGATAATTGCCTTGTGTGGCTCAGAAAGGGATGTTGTCTTTGCCAGCTGGAGGTACTTTAACTCTGAGGACTCTGAGAGGGTATAAATACCAGAGCCCAGAGAGAAGAAGGAGGCTTTGAGGAGATGGATGCAGAAAGAAGAAGGCTACTGGTTCTGCAGGACTGCTAGATATCCTGAAAAAATTAAGATTGTTATTTTTTTCAAAAAACCTTGTGATCTTAACCAGCCAGAACTAAGTCTAAAGAAGTCTACATCACTGCCCCTTCTAACCTTCTTTCTCCTACCTAGAGTCAGGGAGGGGGAGGTGGAAGGAAGGTAGAGGCAGTAAAAAAAATGCAAATAAAATAGTTTTAAAAGGGCGCTACAAATGCTATCCATTTATAAAAAAAATAATGAATGCTATTATTTTCAGTAAAAATGAGAGGAACCATTAAATTAGGAAAATATTTTTGAGCACTGAAAAGTTTTCTGCACCGACTCCCAAAGGACCAATTATTTCCTCACTCTGAAAGCTTTGCAAGGAATTGAAGCAATTATCTCCTTCCTAAAGAACACATATCTTGGCTTTCATAAATTTATCAGGGCACAATCACTCAGATGTTTCTCTTGAGAGATTCTCCTTCAGTTCTTCCCAACTTGTTCTAGCTTTGTTTCTGTTGCTGCAATAAACACCAGGACCATGAACATCTCGGTGAGGAAAAGGCTTGTTTTCATTTCTAGCTTATAGTCCATCACTGAGGAACCTCAGGACAGACGAGCTCAAGGCAGGGACATGGGGATAGGAACTGAAGAACAGACTATGGAGGAGTGCTGCCTTCTAGCTTGCTTGCTACTTTTAAATGCAGCTTAGGCCTCCCTGCCTAAGCGATAGCATCCCAGTCTGAGGCCCCACACCAGCCAGTGGGCTAGACCTTCGTACATCAATTAGCAATGAAGAAAATGCCCAGAGGCCAGTATGAGGGAGGTGACTCTTCAATTCAAGTTCCCTCTTCCCAGGAATGTCCACTTGACAACCATCTAACACCTCTTAATCATACCCTTCATTGTCTTCACATGCCTCTTAATCATTGCCATCACACACTTCTTAATCCATCCCTTGTTATAAATCAAACACAATAACTTTTATTTCTTGTGACTTCAGGGTTTTGAAATTTTGGCTTAGGATAGACAATCATCCCATTATCATACATCCCACAGAAACAATACTCTCTCATAGCTAACCTGAAATAAAGATTATTGGGGAAACAGTTTTTTATATTTTCCTAGAATGAATATGAAATGTTCCCCCTTCCTTTCCTGGCATCCCTTCCTTAGTGGTCTTCTTCCAGATCCTGTTTCCAGAGGCAATTTCTGAGAGGTGGGTCCTCAGGAGTCTTAGCTTAGGCTTTGTGCTGCTACTACAAGGTGAAGTAGACCCAATTGTTCAGCTTTCCTAACTTCATTGGCATTGTAGGGAAGTATGTAAAGCTACACTGATGAGAATAATTCTTAGATTCATTGGTCTCTTACAACTTCTGGCAATCCTCCTGCCTCTGCCCCCTAAGTGTTAGGGCTTCAAGCATCTTCTGCCACACCAGGAAGGCTTCTTTTCAAGAGTGCACATCTTAGGAACCATAGCCTCCCTGGCTGCATTTTACATGCAATCCTCCTCTTACCAACCTGTAAAGTTTTCAAGTCTTTCTCTTCTGTTTTTCTGCTCCTGATTTTCACCACAAATCTGGCTAAGTGCTGCCAGTAATGCCCATTCTGCTGTCTGTATATTTTGTGTCATTAATATTTCTTCTGCCTATTAATCAGTCCATTGCCCCTAAGGTTTGCCTCCCACAAAGTATCAGGACATGGGCAAAATGCATCCAAATTCTTGGCCAGGGTGTCACAAGTGTATCTTCCAGTCTGATTCCCAATATAATACCCATTCTCATCTGAAACTTCATCAACAAAGCATTCTCATCAATGTTTTGACCGTTTGAGCCCCTACCAGTATCACTTGTTCAGCTAACTTACAGCACTGTAGTCTTTCCCTAACTTACCAACCCAAATCCTTCCTTCAAACCAATTCCCAAAAGTTTTCCACATTTTCATATATAGTAAAAGCAAAACCCATTCCTCTCTCTATTAATTGGCATTGCGTAACTATGTTAAATATATAAGGTAATCAGCATACAAAGAGATAAAGTTTATTTTGACTTAGTTTTGGGTATTTTCGTCCATGCTTTTTGGCCTGCATGGTAGGTGTGGTAGAAGCATATAGTGAAATCTACTTACTTTATGACCAGGACACAAACAACAAAGTGAGAAAGAGACAAGGGCCCTAAAATCCACTTTTAGAACATGCTTTCAAATACTCAAAGATCTTCCAGTAGGCTCCATCACATCCTGCAGTAGTTTGACTGAGAGTGGCTCCTATAGGTTCATGTTTGAATACTCGGTAGAACTGCTTAAGAAGGAACAGAAGGTGATGGCTTATTGGAAGAGTAGAGTCACTGGAGCTGGGCTTTGAGGTTTCAAAATATTCATGGCCCTCCCACCGTGTCTTCTCTGCTTCCTGTTTTGCAGTCCAGATGAGGATGCATTCTGCTCTAATGCCATGCCTGCCTGCCTGCTGTTATGCTCCCCACTGTGATGGTAACAGACTTCTATTACTACGGAACCATAATCTCCAAATAATCTTTTTTTTTACAAATTATATTGGTCATCACAGCAACAGAAAAGTACCTAAAACACTTCTCAAAGTGCCAAAATGGTGATCATACCTCTAACACACAAACTTTTTGGAGACATTAAGAGTTTGAGCTGCAGCTGTCTACTATTTGGATCATCTGATTTAATCTTTCATTCCACTGATAAAACAATTCTAAAATCCTAATTTTATTAATTCTGCGAATTATACGTTTTTTCATTGTAGGCTATGAATTAAGTCATAGTATATTAAATATTAGTGTTTTACATATCTCTAATGAACGAGGCAGACTTCAGAAGAAATAGTATGGTTTTGGAATATACAAATGATAAGAAAATGTGTGGTAATAAGTAGAATAAAATCAGAATTGTTAACCCAAAGAACCAGTAGAAATAATAGATATATAGACTTCTTAAGAAAGCTTCTGAAGATCTAAGGTGAGCAATGAGAGGCAAATAGAATCAAAATGTGTATCATATATGCATGGGATCTTTGAAGTAAACTCTAGATAAAGCTACCGGACCATGAAAGGGACCCCTTTCCTCCTGCTGTGAGGATCAGACATGATTGATGCAACAGGTTAGAGGCCTGATGAGAACCAAGGAACAGAGAACCATCAGCTTGACCATATAGAGCACTGTCCATTCCCATTGCTGTGTCTGCCACTTATCATACCAAAACCTATTAGCTTGAACTAGGGAGCCAGATTGCCTTGAACTAGAGATCCATTTCTATTCAATGTGCCTCAACTCAGGGAAGGTCATGGAACAATAATCTCAACTCATTAAAAAAAGAAAAAAGAAAAATGTACCAGAAAGATAAGTAGGTAAGTAGATGCATACATACTATACAAGATACAGATTGATTGATACTTGTCATAGTAAAGAGTGAGAAGAGATGCAGAATGAGATCCATTTTCAAGCATACTCAAGTCCAGAAGGAGACATAACATGTCTAATGATTGAAGACTTGACAGTCCATCAATACAAAAGAGCTTATAAGTAAAAAGCATAATTTACTCTAGAACAACAATTGATGAGATCTTTGAGACCAGAGAAAAATTAGACAAAAGACTTAAGCATGCAGACAAGACACAGATGGTCACATTAGAAACCTTAACTAAGCAGTAAAATGGAGAAAGTACAGTCAGTGAAGAACTGAACTCTGGGTCAGGTTGGGGTGCTGACACATACCTGTCATCCTAGCGTTTGGGAAACAGAGACAGAAAAAGCACCCCTGGACTATAAATAGTAAGCTTGTTGTTTCTGGCCTGTCTCCTTTCCTTTGTGTCAGCTGCCAATCCTAAGAAACATTCTCCCCCAGGGACCTCCCAGGGCCACACCAGTCTGGGACTCAAATCAGTGCCTCACTCAGCTACCAAGGTGCAGAAAGCCTGCAAAAGAGGAGACAGAAAGATTATAAGAGCCAGAGGGATGAATGACTCCAAGGAAACAGCATCTTCTGAACACAACAGGACCGGTATACATATAAACTCAAGAGACTTTGGCAACACACACAAGGCCTGTCGGGGTCGCAATGATGGGTTCCCATCTCTAACCAAGGAGCTATGTGCAACTGATAAGCACTGGAGGAAAAGTTTTCTCCAATGGACTCTTACTGGGTATATTAATCACACTTCAGGGTAGGCCCCATGCTCAGCAATGGTTGGCCAACAGAAAACAAACTCAATGATATTTTTTGTAGACTTTTTGGTCTCATTTTGTTTGTCTGGGCTTTTTTTGTGTCCTATTGTCTTTTGTTTCTTTATTTTGGGTTCGATTTTTGTGAGGAGGGGGAAGTTCAGGGTGGTGTTTCTTGAAGTTTTTGGTTTTGTTTTGTTTTATATATTTGTTTGTTTTGACTTGGGGTTTGAGTATTCTTTAAAATCCCCAAAAAGGAAAATGAAAAAAGAAATATGAAGTTGAGTGAATAGGGAGTAGAAAAGATATGAGATGAATTAGGGGAGGAGAAAAACATGATCAATATGTATTGTATCAAAATAGTTTTCAATTAAAGAAGAAAAAGCAAATAAAGAAGAGAGGAGAACAAGGAACAGGCAGGGACTCAGGCACTAATAGAGGGAGAGGATACTCAGGTCTGTGCCTGGAATTCAATAAATGTTCAGGGAATGCGATCTACTTGTGTTGATGCTCCTTTTTCGTGAGTATGTGCTCCCTAGTATGTAATATTGACTTTGGTCATGTAGTTAGCTGGAAAATCATTTCACTATTTCATGATGTAAAAGTCACATAGAAGGGTCTGTCTTCTGAATTGTCATCAACATATTAAGACTTTGATTGTATGTCATCTAGACTATATACTATTTTCCAGCTGTCAAAGATAATTAAATATTCCATGTAAGCTTTCATTTCCTTTCCTCAGCTCAGTGATGCTTACCAGGAGGGAAAAAAAAAAGACCTAGCTGGTAATGATAACTGAGTGATGAGTGATGAAACAGTGAGCAGATGTAACAAAGGTGGGAGGGGCTAAGAAAAGCATTAAGTGATCATGAGGGGCTTCAGAGTAAACCATTAAGGACACACTCTCCCTGAGCCAAGGTAGAGAATCCTGTTTCTCACAGCTCTGTCCTCAGATAAGTCTTCATCCTGGAGCTCCTCTTTCCAACCAATTCAACTAGCTATAATTCCTAGAGCTTTTAGGAGGTTAGCGTATAGGGTGACTTGGACTCAGAAGTTCAACGTATCAAGATTATTTTCCTTTTTCTGAAAAGTCTCGATAGAAGTGTAGTCTCCTGTTTCTCCAGTCTCTCTGTCTGGAGGCTTCTCCACCTGCTGCTTAATGCCTAGAGCGCTTTCCTGATCATTCCGTGTATTCCCCTACCTAGCCAAATCTGCTGGCTCTGATAGAAATTCCAAAGGAGACAAGGGGGCAGAGGATTCCAGCCTCTGCTGATCTTCTTTCTACATCTTGCAAGAAAAGAGCTGGACCATCATGAAACTTATTTTCTATTTGGCCATCCTAACTGGTATGTATTTAAGACTTTTTATTCTGACCATTAAAGTGTGGGTTAATGTACAGTGTAGTGAGGTAAAATGGATGTGTGATCAGTGTGCAAAAGCATCAAGAAATACTACTCTGAGTAGAATCTGGGTCTCCCCACTTAAACACTATCCAAGGGCTTAGCACAAAACACCCAACCCTAAGTGTTACGCTACATAATAGGTTATGGCACATACCTGCCTTCAAGAACCCTTAACAATGAGTGTTTCCTCTTGGTTACTGTGAAATATGGACCTCACTGCCCTCTAGGAAAGTCCTAATGTGGTCATAACGTGGAATGCAAGAAATGGTAAAGGCTGGAACGAAAGACTAAGTACTGTGGTCACTACTGCTGCAGTCTCTGCTTCCATGAAACTTGGATTGAAGAATTTCCCACAACTTCCTTATTGCCAGGGCCACATCACATACTATCTGGGTTGAGATTAGGCTAGCTAATTAATCCAGCACCTAATATAGAACTCAAAATCTTTTGCCCTTATTAATAACCTATCCTCTTTGCTTTGAAGTGTTTAAGTATGGTCACACAGAGATCAGGTATAGATCCAGGTGTGGAAGGGTACCAGTAAGAGTACCAGGGTATATAGCCTAGAACCCCTGCTCGGATGTAGTCCATGGTAGCTCAGTATCCAAGTGGGTACCCTAGTAAGGGGAACACAGACTATTTCTGACATGAACTCAATGGCTGGCTCTTTGACCTCATCCCTACACCCGAGGGAGGAGCAGCCCTGCTAAGCCACAGAGGAGGACTTTGCAGCCAGGCCTGAAGATACCTGGTAAGCTAGGGTCAGATGAAAAGGTAGGAGGTCCTCCCCTATCAGTGAACTTGGAAAGGGGTAGGGAGAAGATGAGGGAGGGAGGGTGGGATTGGGAGTGGGATACAGCTGGGATACAAAGTTAATAAACTGTAACTAATATTAAAAAATAAAAATTTAAAAATATTTAAAAAAGAGTACCAGGGTACCAGTAAGAGCTTAGAAAAGCACACTAGATTTAGCCTTCCTCCCTTTTATATTCCACTGCTTTTTTAACTTTAACTCAAATGTTACTGATAATATTTTTGATGTTATTCTACTTATGTGAATTTTTTATTTCAACGTAATGTCTATTTATCCTTCCAATGTTCAACTACTGTAAGTATTACTAAAAATGAATACACTTATTAATCATCTTTACCTACATCTGATTATGTCTTTAAAATGGATTTCTATTGTTGGATTCTCAAACCACAAGTTATAAACAAGTTACAGTTCTTGATATCTATTTCTAAATTGCTTTCCAAGAAAATCTATTTATAAGAAGTAAAGGTATCTTTTATATTATACTCTTTCTTAGGATGTATATTACCAATATTGACATTATTATGTCTTATAAAGTGTCTCTTTAATTTACATCTTTATTAGAAAAATGATTTCCAGTCAATTTATTCCTCCTCTAAAACTATGCATACTCCTTTTCTGCTGGGAAGGTGTGAATGTCTCATTTACTCTGACATTTATGTGATAATTGTTTTCTCAGGAACAGCTTTATTCACTCACTCATATGTGCAGAAAGAGGACCCTGCTCCTTACTTAGCATACCTCAAGTCAAACTTCAACCCCTGTGTGGGTGTCCTCATCAAGGCTAGCTGGGTGCTGGCCCCATCCCACTGCTACTTACCGTGAGTATTGCGCATCCCCTCATCAGTTGGTTCTACTCATCCTAGATCAGTTATTCTCAAGCAGAGACAACTTTCCCTCAGGATATGTTTCAAAAAGCCTGAAGGTATTTTGGGTTTTCCCAATCAGGGAACAGTCCTGCTGGCATCTTTTGATGAGCACCTTAGGAGGAGGCTGCTAAACTTCCTATAGAATGCAGCATGTCCCGACCTAATGCTCTGTGCTGCTGCTGAAAGACTTGCTTCATGTTGTATCTCCCCTGCTGCTGCATCAGGTTTTCAAGGTTTTGTTTTTGTTTTTTACTGGAAATATGATTACATTTAATCAAGTAGGGTCTCCACAGTGACTCAAATTCAAAAACTGAGCAAATTAAAAAGATTTTTTAAAGAAACTAATTGTAAAGAGATAGTTCCATGTCCCCCAGAAACAAATATATTGAGGAAATACAGCGACCATCCTTATCCTCATGGAAAGAATGGTTTTAGTAGAATAGGAGCGATCCTTGCATGAAGATGCTATCTGATAGGAACAGTGACCTTTGCCACAAGACACTTAAAAAAATCTGTGACAATACTCCTGGAAAGGATCTGGGAAGATAACTACTCCAACATCACCCTTCTCCCTCCAAATACTTTCTCAAACTTCCTGTTGACTAGAAGCCAGAGAAGAAAGCTCATTGATTTAAACCATGCCGTATTCCAAATCTTCAAATAGAGGAAAAAGGGAAGTTGGTGGGGGGCTTGCTATTCAACGTTCTGGTCATTTCATTCTCACGTGTCCACTAAAATGGAAATTACCCTCTTGGATAAATGAAGTTCAAAGAGGGTGAAATACTAACATTTACATTCATTATTTTTACTCTCCAATCCACTATCTTCAAAAACAGTAGTTGAGGACTCCACTGTTTACTCTGACCACAAGTAAATTACTACTGTGTGTCCTGTACTTTATTTGTAAAGTTGGGAATAACATAAGGCACACTGCACAGACTCATTGTGAGTAAAAGGTAACCCGGATACAGCACTTGTCACAGTATCTTGCATGCTGCAGTATCTAATACCCAAAATGATGATGGTGGTGGTGAGTGATGATGATGTGGTGGTGGTGGTAACAGTGGTTACTTCCAATTCCTTCTTCCTCCAGAAATCTAAGGGTGATGCTGGGAAATTTCAAGAGCAGAATCAGAGATGGGACAGAGCAGATAATTTATCCCATCCAGATTATCCGCTACTGGAACTACAGCCACACAGCCCCACAGGATGACCTCATGCTTATTAAGCTAGCTAAGCCTGCCACCTTCAACCACAAAGTCCAGGTTCTTCCCATAGCCACCACCAATGTCCGGCCACGCACTGTCTGTACACTTTCAGGTTTGGACTGGAGTCAAGAAAACAATGGTAAGTGCACCTTCCACAGCAAGTGAAGCCATCAGTTTCACTACGAATGAGGAACACAGAGCTGTGGGATGAAACAGAGCAGAACATGGCTCAAGGCCAAAGGGCAAAGCTACAGCAGTGGTCTAGAAAAAGAGACCTGTCTAGAATTCCAGTGCTTCTCTTTTTCAGTGTGTCAGTTGAACCCTTACTGGCTTCAGCAGGACTTTTGCCACTGGACCCCATGGGCCATCTGACTGCACAGAGGCCATTACTTATTGTCATGGAACAAGTTACATTAAGGAGGCGCACTGTGGTCCTACCTTTCCCACATGTTCAATTCACATGTAAAAGACATCTGTGGAGAACCTGAATCAGATCATTTGTAGATTCAGACTAGGAATAAAATCACATAAGACTATTTTACATTGGTAAAATACTACTATGTGCACTTGGTACTGTAGAATAAGAATCTGCAGAATTAACTCTCATTAACAGAAAATTTCAAATTTTTCCTCCTTCACCTTTCTTATTTCCTTTATTCATACACAAAATAATAAATATTAAATACAGGAGGTGAGGATTTGGGATAAGTGACAGCTGTGAGCTGAGCCAGATGTTTTTCCCTCAGGCAGACACCCTGACTTAAGGCAGAATCTGGAGGCTCCAGTGATGACGGACAAAGACTGCCAGAAAACTCAACAAGGAAGCAGCCACAGAAACTCCTTATGTGTAAAATTTGTGAAAGTATTCAGCCGTATTTTTGGGGTAATCTTTTTGTCTATGTTCAGTTTTCATTTATTTATATGTGTCTAGTTAACTGTTTAACCATAATATATTTAAATGTCCAAGTAATTTTTGAGAATTTGGTAAGGATATTGCAACGACACCTACATTTTTCAGCCATAGCCTTCGTGCAAATGATCTTTATTAAAGAGTGTCATATATCCCTGGTTAATAAGATATTAGTGATGTTCATTCTCATAGCTTTAAAAAAAAGCTGGGAAAACAAGCATTGCTTTAAATTTTTAATTTTCTTTCTCCCTCTGTCCCTCCTTCCCCTCCCATCTCTGGCAGGAAGTGGCCGTAGCTACTGTCATTTGTAACGGCAAGCTCCAGGGAATTGAAGTTGGACACTTCATGGGAGGAGACGTTGGCATCTACACCAATATTTACACATACATACCATGGATTGAAAAAACCATTAAGGACAAGGTGTAGTGAAGTTGTGGGTTTCCCACTGCATCCCAGTGTCTCTGCCATTGACTAAAGGAGCTTACGCGTTCCCTAAAGTCAGATAAATGCTCCAAATAGAAAGTTTGGGATGAAGCACACAGGGAGGCTATGTCTTATTTGTGTCCATGTCCACACCACATCGCGACGGGAAGAAATGGGCTATTATCACATCACACTGGGTACTATCCTCTATCAAGTGTAATGCTCGCAACAAAACTTTGGCGTTACCATTTTACATCTCCCTTTATAAAACATGTTTTGAGGCTAAACCATCACTATTAGCTGATAGATATAAAAGTTTGGAATGGAATGGAACGGAACGGAATGGAATGGAGTGTAAAACATCAGACTTTAAACCCTGTACTTTTAGTGCAATTACATGGAACAATCCATGTTATTGCTGTAGACTCAAGGGTGATTCATAAAAAGGGAAGTGAGACAGTCTGAAAACTCAGGACAGTTCATTAAGTTCAGAGAAAAGGGAAACTACGACTGAGGGACGGGCAGGCAGGCTTGGAATCTTGGCAGCTACCCACAGAAGGCAAGTAAATAGAGGGAGTCACAAAGTTATGCTTCCTAGGGGGAAAGAATTAAGAAACTGGTAGGAGAAGAAGCAGAGTCTATGAGCATCATCTGCCCCAGGGGATGGGACTTTAAGGTTTATAAATATGTGACTCATTAACATAGTGGTCATTCCCTTCCTTACTGCTTCTTCAGGAGTGCCATTTATCTTCCCACCATTTGGCTTACACTGGTGGTCTTTAGGAGGTAAAACCATACCTTTTCATTAGTGGAGGAAGGGTTTCATATCAAAGGAGGATCCCTGTTTTTGTCCAGACACAGGACTCATTATTTAAATCAAACAGTATAAATAGACCAATCTATATCATATAAATATATGATAGACCACCACTACAATTTGCACCATCGAATGTTATCAACAAAAGGCAGACTATGGTTGATTCTTCCATACTGTTATCAACATGATCCAGAAGGCACCAGAGAAACAAATGGCTATAGAACAGAATCCCATTGCCCTTTCCCTGCCTTCCTGGCTACCATGACCTCTCAGCATCACAATAGATACTGGCTTTCGTTTCCTTCCTATCTCATCATTCAAAGGGACTTCAGGTGGCTAAGATCTCAAGTACTAGAGTAAATTATCCTAAGTCCTGCTCATCTCATGGTTGCACTGATAGCAGCATGCTACAGAGGAAGAGCCCATGCATGGAAAGAGTGAGGAGTAAACACTGAAACTTCAGGCCAGTGTCAACAATTTAAGAGAGAAAGTCTGGTGATTCAACAAGGTAAAGATGTCATCCAGATGTAAGGAGGAGGTACCCCAGAGAGCTGCAGGGCAAGAGAATCAGAAGTCTGAGATGAAGTAAAAGGCAGAAACTATGCTTAGCCACAGACCCTGACCATGGCCTTCACCTAGGCAAGAAAGCAGGTTCTTAGATAAACTAGATAAACTAGGTATCAGTCCTCTGGCTAGTGGTTTTTGTACTTTCTGAAACTTAATTTTCCAAACTGATGGGATTTGGAGATGGGAACTAGGCAGACGATTAAGTCACAAGGGTGGAGACCCAGTGAATGGTCCAGGGGTCCTCAAAAAAGAAGATGCACAAAGCTTTCTGCCCTTCTACCATGTGAAGTTACAGCAAGATCTCAAATTTATAAACAAAAATACCATAACAAGCCAGACAACCAAGTCTGAAATTTACTCTGTTGTTGTACCTATGATAGAAACCTGGCATAAAACAAAAGTCAGCGTTTACAATCTGTTTTAGAATAACAACTTTGAAAAAGATCAAATTACCTGCAAGGCACAACTGGAAGCCCAGTTCATTTATACAAAGCTTGTGACTTTAGTTCAACCTAATATTTTTACTATGGATCCACCCGTCAAACTAGTTTTTATTTACAGTTGGTTTTACTGCCATATGCAAATTTTGTTTAAAGGCGCTGTGGTACAATGGTATTATCCCATAGGTGTGTTTTGTACAAAAGTAGACCATAGACTGCCAACTCTGCAACATGTATCCTGAAACACTTGGCGAAATTACTTCTACTGGTTTTATTTTTCATGGCATTTATAAAAACATCTTCAAAGTAAGAAGATGTCATAATCTATATGCCTTTTATATGTTTTGCTGAACTCATAATCCAGGCTTCAGATTCCAGTCCAATGTTGAAGTGAGGAAACTAGATGTTATTATCTTATCCCTGATTGTGGGGAAGTCATCATTGCATGCATTTTTTTAAATGCACTGACTTGAAGCTCCGTCCCATCCCTCATTCACAGAGATTCACTCTTTATCACAGAAGAATGTTAAATCTTGCCAAATGCTTTGTTCTCACCTACAGAGATGATCATGCAGATGCCTTATGTTCAATATGGCATACTACCTTTATAGACTTTCAGATGGAAACAGCCTGACAGCACCAGAAAAAGTTATTACATATGTGGTGTGTGGTCCTTATATTTATTGCTGAATCAAATTTTCTAGTATTCTGTTGACTATCTTTCCATCTGGTTCATGTGCATTGTTGACCTCTAGGTTTTTTTTTTCTCTTGCAATGTCTTTGATTTTGTTAAAATGACGTGAAACTGACCTCATTGAATGAGTGGGGATGTTTTCCTTCCTCTTTTACTTCTTAAGTAGATGATAGAAAAGGTTGATACTAATCTTATTGCTATTTGGCAAAACCACAAAGAAATTGACTCTATTTAACAGATCTCATCATATTGCCTGTTTCTCTTGTTTTTTTTGTTTTGTTTTGTTTTGTTTTATTATGTTGCTGGGAATAATATTAGTTATGTTAGTTTTTTATTATAATGCTGAAACACCTAAAAGAAGTACTTTAAAGGAGAAGAGGTTTATTTTTGGAGGTTTTAATCCATGGTCTGCGGGTTTTTTACTATGGGCCTGAGGTAAAATTAAAACATCCTGGAAGAAAAGTGGGGTGGAGGGAAGTTGTGTACTTTGTGACCGCTGGAAGAAAAAAAGAGTGAAGGAAAGACCTGGGTCAAGATACAATCACCAGAACACATCATCAGTGACGCACTTTCTCCAACTAAACCTCACCTCCAAAAGTCACCAGCTACATCTAATACAGCTATCAAATTATGAATCCACCATTGACAAAGGCAGAGCTCTCATGGCCCAGGCACTTTCTAAACACCTCACCCCTAAAGATGCATCAAGTGCATGTATCTTATAGAAACACAGGAGAGAAGGGTACTCATTATTCAATCTACACAGTTCTTAGAAAGGATGAGAAATCCCTGAATTCTTAGAAAACACAACATGATCATGGTATATTCTCATCTTTAATTCAGTGTTGTATTCTCTTTTAACATCTTGAACATTTACATTTTTTAACATCTTTTCTAGTTATGTGGGCCTGTAATTTTCATCTCTTGTTTAGGCACTAAATTTCTTTTTTAATTTCTACAATGGTTACTGCAAATTTCTCCACACCTACCTTATCTACAATTGTAAACTCTCTCACACCTTCCTTTCCTTGCCAAACTGCATGTTTTACTCCCCTGCTCCCCTTGCTGCTCTCATGTATAAGAGCAGTAACAATGCCATTACCTGAAAGCTATCCCACTTGAAATATTCTCCAGCAGATGAATTCTTCCATCACATTTCAGCTCACTTTCACTCAAGTTCTTAAGACATGGACAGTATGAAGCTAGTTTTTGCCATGTTGTTTTTGTTTTGTTTTGCTTTGTTTTTGGAAGAATGGAATGAGTAGTTCTATAACTAAAATGTAGCTAATCCAATTTAATAGAAAGGAGTGAACTTAGCGTGGATGAGGTAAAACCAAACCCAATGGATAGAACTTAGAAGTTAAAAGTCAGTCATTTATTTGATGACAGACGTGGGGCTGCTTCATGGTTTCGGAAGAATGTAACCCTGAACTCCATGTTGATTAATCAAGTAGCAGGTATCGATCATTATCTAGGTAGTGAAAGTAATCACTAAAAATAAGTATGAAAAATCATTGATTATGGGCAGGAGGGTGCTAATGATGGTGCATGTATATTTTCTTTCTATACTGTTTGAGATAAGTTTACTCATGTTTATATATTACAGCCAACCAATTCAAGCATCAACTATAAGTTGATTCTACATCAAAGCGTAACACTTAGTTGAAAGGAAGACCACATGTACACACACACACACACACACAAATTAGTACAATTCTGAAAATGCAAACTATAAAAGATGTGATTACATAGGAGTCGAGAACATAGATTTGCCTCCTGATTTGTATTCTTGCTAAAACACAAAGCAGCCTCACACCTGTCATAAATTAAATCATTCACTGAAGGGTAAAGAAATAAAAAACCCCAAAAGGTGCATGGGAAAAATATAATTTTATTGAGCTGTAAGAGCCAAGTTAAAACTTTATATTTACATCTTATTTAAATCATTAATGAGTAGGACAATCCAGTTATAACAATCCATTGCATCACATCATCTCCTCTCTATACCTCCTCCCTCTTTCTAGTATGAAAAAAATAAGTTCCATTTTCCTAGTAAATTTCAAGGGTGTAATAAAGTACTAATTGTAGACCTCGTGCTGTACATCAGTTAGGTCTTCAGAACCTAACAAACCTGCCTAACTAAAACATCTAAGTATCCCCTTATCCCTTGCTAAGTATCTATTTCCCCACTTTTCCGTCTCCTAACAACCACTGTCTTATACTGCTTTGCTGTATTTGTCTTTCAAATCCCATATCTCAGAGGATCACCTATCACTCTGTGTATAGACTACTTATCAGAATGTCCTCCAGGTTCATTCTTTAGCAAATGATGAATATACATATATATATATGAATAATATTCTATTACTAATTTGTGTTCCACTTTATTTACCTATTTATGTAAAAGTGATTAGGTTTGTTTCACATCTTGTTTATTTTCATATCCTTAAATAAACTCAAATCTGTCAAGAAAAATCCAACCCAAGAAGGCTAACTACACCCAAGAAAACACAAGAAACCAATAACCTCATACAGCAAAACTAAAAGTAGACAATCACACAAACATACTACCACAACCAACATCAAAATAGAAGGAAGAAACAGTCACTTGTCATTAATATCTCTCAACATCAACAGACTCAACTCTCTAATAAAAAGACACAGACTAACAGAATGGATTCATAAGCAGGACCCAACATTCTGCTGCATACAAAAAAAAAAACACCTTGGGCTGGAGAGATGGATCAAAGTTTGAGAGCACTGGCTGTTTTTCCAAAGGTCCTGAGTTCAATTCCTAGCAACCATATGGTGGCTCATAACCATCTATAATGAGAGCTGGTGCCTTCTTCTGGCATATAGGTAATCATGCAGACAGAACATTGTATATTTGATAAATAAATAAATCTAAGGAAGAAAGAATAAAGAAAGAAAAAGAAAAAGAATCACAGCTCAGCCACAAAGATAGACATTACCTTAGAGTAAGGGGTTAGAAAAAGGTTTTCTAAGCAAACAGACCTAAGAAGCAATCAGGAGTAGCCATCCTAATATCTAATAAATGGACTTTCAACCAAAATTAATCAAAATACATGAGGAAGGACACTTCATATTCATCAAACAAAAATTCCACCAAGATGACATCTCAATTCTGAACATCTATGCCCTAAATACAAGGGCACCCACATTTGTAAAGGAAACATTTAAAAAAACTTAAACCACACATCAATCCCCACACATTAATAGTGGGAGACTTCAATATTCCAGTCTCATCAATGGACAGATCAACAAAACAGAAGCTAAACTGAGAAATAATGACACTAACTGATGTCATGAATCAAATGGACCTAACACCTACAAAAGTTTTCACTGATACACAGAATATGCCTTCTCAGCACCTCACAGAACCTTGTCCAAAACTGACCATATAGTAGGTCATAAAGTAAGCTTCAACAGATACAAGAAGATTGTTATCCTATCAGACCATGGACTAAAGCTGGACCTCAACAACAACAGAAATAAAAAGCCTACACACACATGGAAACTGAACAACTCTCTACTCAACTTGGGCAGAGAAGAAATAAATTAAGACCTTCCTAAATGTCAATGAAAATGAAGACACAACATACCCAAACTTATGGGACACAATGAAAGCAGTACTAAGAGGAAACTTAATAGCATTAAGTACCTTGATAAAGAGATTGGAGACATCCCAAAAAAGCAACTTAATGGCACACCTGAAAGCCCTAAAGGGAAATAAAAGAGCAAACACATTCAAGAGGAGTAGATGGCTAGAAATAACCAAACTCAGGGCTGAAATTAATAAATTAGAAATGAAAGAAAATGATACAAAGGATCAACAAAACCAAGAGCTGGTTCTTTGAGAAAATCAACAAGATAAACAAACCCTTAACCAAACTAACCAAAAGGCAATGAGACAGTATCCAAATCAACAAAATCAGAAATGAAAAGGGGGACATACCAACAAACACTAACAAAATCCAAAGAATCATTAGGTCTTACTTCAAAAGCCTATACACCACAAAATTTGAAAATCTAAAAGAAATGAACTATTTTCTTGATAGATTCCACTTACCAGAGTTGAATCAATATCAGGTAAACAAATTAAATAGTCCTATATCCCCAAAGGAAATAGAAAAAGTCTCCCAACCAAAAAAGTGGCCCAGGACCAGATGGTTTCAATGCAGAATTCTACCAGACCTTCAAAGAAGAGCTAATACCAATACTCTTCAAACTAGTCCACAAAATAGAAACAGAAGGAACATTACCAAACTCATTTATGAGGCCACAGTTACCTTGATACTTAAACTACACAAAGACCCAACAAAGATAAAGAATTTCAGATCACTATTTCTTATGAACATTGACACAAAAATACTCAATAAAATACTTGCAAACCAAATCCAAGAACACATCCAGGCATGCCGGGGTGGTTCAATATACAGGAACCCATCAATTTAATCGACCATATAAACAAACTAAAAAAAAAAATCACATGGTCATCTCCTTAGATGCTGAAAAAGCATTTGACAAAACAAACACTTATTCATGTTTAAACGAGATCAGGGATACAAGGTGCATACCTAAACATAGTAAAGGCAATATACAGCAAGCCTATAGCCAACAACAAATTAAACAGAGAGAAACCTAAATCAATTCCACTGAAATTGGGGACAAGGCAAGGCTCCCCTCTCTATATATATCTCTTCAATATAGTTCTGTGAGTCCTAGCCAGAGCAATAAGACAACTAAAGGAGATCAAGGGGATACAAATTGAAGAGGAAAAAGTCAAGGAATCACTATTCACAGATGATATTATAGTATACATAAGTGACCCATAAAATTCTACCAGGGAACTCCTAAAGCTGATAAACATCTTTAGCAAGGTGGCTAGATACAAAATTAACTCAAAAACTCAGTAGCCTTCCTGTATTCAAAAGACAAACAAGCTGAGAAATAAATTTGGGAAACAACACCCTTCACAATAGCTACACACACAAATACATAAAGCATCTTGGTGTAACCTAACCAAGCAAGTAAAAGGTTTTTATTTAAAAAAAAAAAAAAACTTCAAGTCTCTAAAGAAAGAAATTGAAGATATTGTAAAGGTAAAAAAAATTAAATTGGTCCTAACCATGGGAACTTAAACTTGTGAGCTTTACTGGGCACAGCCAATCACTGACCGCCCCGTTAGAAAAATCCCTAACCCCTAGACACCCTCCTGTTTTGCAGTTTTTGACTTTATAAACTCTGTGATTCTGCTGCTCAAGGCTCTGCACCACCCCCTTGCATGGGAACTGTGTGCAGAGCTCCAGCGCGCCAGCTACTAAGTAAAGCCTCTTGCTGTTGCATCAAGCTCTCATCTTCGTTGGTTATTGGGGTCTGGCGTCTATCCTGAGGAACGGAGGGTCTCCCCACCTCAGGGGTCCAACAATATCAGAAGATGGAAAGCTATCCCATGCTCGTGGATCAGTAGGATCAACATAGTAAAAATGGCTGTATTACAAAAAGCAATCTACAGATTCAATGTAATCCCCATCAAAATACCAACAAAATTCTTTACAGACCTTGAAAGAGCAATTCTCAAGAAAAGCTAAAACAATCCTGTATGATAAAAGACCTTCTGGAGGTATCTCCAGCCCTGATCTCAAGCTGTACTATAGAGCAACAGTAATAAAAACTGCATGGCACCGGCATAGAACCAATCTGGTGGATCAATGGAATCTAATTGAAAACTCAGAAATAAACCCACACACCTACAGACACTTGATATTTGACAAAGGAAGCAAAACCATACAATGGAAAATAGACAGCATCTACAACAAATTGTGCTGGTCTAACTCGTCTATATGTAGAAAAATGCAAACAGATCCATATTTATCATATTTATCCTGCACTGAAATAAAATCCACCTGGACCAAAGACCTCAACATTCTTTTACAGAAAGTTAGTAAAAGAAGGTCCTCCAAAATATCCTTACTTCCCCATTTCCCCCTGACCATAGACCCCAAGCACTCTAAACACACACTGCCTTCTGCAAAGCTTCTCTGACAAGTCTGCTTCACCCTAGAGATCAACATGATCAACTCGAAAAAGTGGAGAGAGGGGTAGGCAACCATGAATGTGTTAGAGACTAAAATCAAAAGAACACTTGAAAGTGACAGAGAAGCAGCCAGACACCATATAAATCAGGTGAAGGACAAGAAAACAAACCCAGGACTTCAGGGCAGTGATGTGAGCCTGTTATCGTAACATCTCTTTACCAGCCATATGGACATTCATCTTCCTATTGTGTCTATACAAAGAGACAATCAGCATTCCCAAAGAAACAAGAAATAAAATGAAGGGCAACCAAGTTCCTGTGGTGAGATGAAATACAGAGTGATGATGCCACTTGAAAGGCAATATGGAATGCCACTATTTCTATTGGAAAGACCATAGGGCATCAAGCCATTGATGACTGGAAGCAAAAATCTGATTACAAAGTGCCCCAGAAAGCAAGCTATAGAACTTTAGCTTCCTTCAACCACAAGTAGGTAGGGTGTTTGCATGTCATGATTTTGTTACAATAGAAGACACTGGGGAAAGTAAGGAAACAGGCCTGGCTTACCAGAGCTCACAAATCATTGATAAAGCGAAGCTCATGGCTGGTCTCAAAACAGCAAAGCAGAATTAAATCCAACATCAGCAGCCACTGCAAAAGGACATGACAAGCAGCCATGCCCAGGACAATGACATTATGTGAGAACTCCTTGGCTTTTCTGATCCAGTCTATAAAATTTCAGATCACAAGGACTCCATTTCCAACCAAGACAAAGAGAAAGTCAGCTATTGCTACAGCTATCCATTCTTCTAGAGCAGCAGAGGGTAAGGCTGGGAGGGAAGCCATGCACTGCCCCTCAGGAAATCCTGGTTTAGTGCTGATGAGTATATAGAGCTCCTGACTGTGGTCAGATTCCCTGATACCATACTGTATCAGACTACATTTTCACAGCACAAAACCTGTCTTTCGGTTTGTTCTTCTGGAATCCATCCTCAAGCAGAAACTAAAACGCTGAACCCTGAGACAAGGTTGGAAACAGTACCAAAGTCCTTAAAATTCCATCTCAAACTCTCAAGCTAAAAACTCGAGGAAATAAATTTAAAACTCTCAAAAATAAATATCAAATTAAAACAGCTCCATTCTATAGAATGTCATATGTGGGCACATATGCCATAGAAAACAAGTTTTCTCTTTAGCCAGGCGTGATCTATACCTGTACGATCCCTGCTATGGCGAAGCAGGACTGGAGAGGCTAGATTCAAGTTAAACTGGATGACATTAGACCTTGCCTTTAAAAGAAATTTTATTTTAATTTAAAAAAAACACTGAACAAGTTAAATAACAACAAATTATTTTTAAATTTCATTATCAAAGAGGGAAACAGGAAAATTTTGGTAGAGGGGACAGCAAACGACATTTAAATGCCAAATAATTTTTTAAATAAGCCAAGTAGAGGAACTGCTGCTGTCACTATGGTTTTTATATCTGCCTCTTGTGGTTAATTATCTGCAAATATTTGTCCCGGTATGGTTTATATGCACCCCCAGAGAAAGGAAAGGATCTCAGAGAATCAAAAAATAACTAGTGTATTTCTCAATAAACGTAGTAAACCTACTTTATTTACTTTCCTTCAGATCCCAACTTGCTTGGAATATAAATATGTTTGTTATAAGCTGAATTCTAACACTGCTTATAAGAGTCCTATATCCTGGCACATCACCTTGAACAATCTTTGAGCATGGATGGGACCGTAGATAACTGAGGACATCTCTTCTACAGTTTGGCAAAGCTGAAGAGTTTTTGGAGATACATTACCCAGCTTGGTCATGAGTTAATCAAGAGGTACAAAGCTCTGAAGAAGGCAATAGTCTTTACTATTTCTCTTCTCTTTCCTAAGGGGAAGAAAGTCCTGTTGACCTTGCTGAATCTAGGTACCTTATTATGAGAAGGCCCATGACAGGAAACCAGAGACTTCTAGGTACTGAGAGTAGCCACTGGTTGACAGAATGGTTTCTTAAGCTGCTAGGCTTGTATTGCCATGAAACAGAGAACTAGCAGTGCTCACATCAAGCTGGAAATTACCATGGGGAAATGTAAAGGAAAATAAGTGTGGATTAAAGAGAAGTAGAAAGGCCAAGCTAGTTTCTTAGAAAGTGAGTATATGTGTAGAGGCAATAATGATGTATTGAAACTCCCTTCCACTTCCCACGACCACAAAGAAGACTAAAAACATCTGGAGGGGACAGGAGCTCCACAAGGAGAGCAACAGGGCCAAAAAAACTGGGCTCTGAGGTCTTTTGTGAGACTGATACTGCAAACAAGGACCATGCCTGGAGATAACCTAGAACCCCTGCACATATGTATCCCATGGCAGCTCAGTGTTCAAAAGGGTTCCCTAGTAATGGGAACATGGACTGTCTCTGACATGAACTCAGGGGCTGGCTTCACCTCCACCTCCAGCTGACGGGGGAGCAGCCTTACCACAGAGGAAGACAATGCAGCCAGTCTTGAGGAGACTTGGTAGACTAGGGTCAGATGGAAGGGGAGGAGGACCTCCCCTATCATTGGGCTGGGCGAAGGGCATAGGAGAAGAAGAGGGAGGGAGAGTAGAATTGGGAAGGGAGGGAGGAGGGGGCTACCGCTGGGATACAAAGTAAATAAACTGTAATTAATAAAAAATTAAATTAAATTAAAAAAATAAAAGCAGCAATCAGCTGTAGTTCAGTTAGGGCATCTTGGAGGAGCATTGCAGTATAGCTTGTATAAATGGAACAGTTAAAAAAATATATGGATTTTATGCTGGGGTAAAGAAGGAGAAAAAGTGCCTTGCATAAACTGCCCCAGTATGTTCCTGGGGAAAGTCCTCTCACTATAGGAAAACAAACAAAGAAATGTGCATACTGCGCCAAAGAGCTACACTGATAACATTGGACACCAAGTTTTGGCTGCTCAGGGACCTTTGCCACCCTCCTAGGCTGAAGCTCATCTAGGGAATTGTTTAGGAGTGTGCAGAATTGGGGTGCTCCAGAGGTGGAACCCATCTACATTATTGCTATGTGATGTCATCTTGAGATTTTACACCACAGACCCCAGAGAAAGTCCTTTCCTATGAAAGCAGTATAATTAATGCAATAGGAACAACTGATCAGACAAATAACTGTCACTGCAAAGGCATGTGGTGGTTGGTTTCTGTCAGCTTGCATTGGATGGAGAGATGTCTAATAGTCAGTAAAGCAGATCTTTTAGTTGCATCTCCAAAGACGATTAGATCATAAGAACTCTAATTTAATTGACGGATTCACAATGTGGTGGTGTTATTTGAAGGTATTGAAAGGTAGGAGGGAGAGCCTAGTTAGAGGAACCAGGTCACTGGGAACACATCCTCCGGTGTTGTGGCATTCTCTGGACCCCTCCTGTGATATTTGCTTCATTTTGCATCTACCCAGGAGGAAAATCAGCCTCTGCCACGGGTTCCCACCACCATGATTTTCTACCAACTGCATGGAACCAAACTTCCCTAAGCTAAACTGCGAATATAAATAAATCCTCCTGCCTCCAAAGCTGTTTCTGTCAGATTCTGTCACAACAATGAGAAAAATAACCATCATTAGACATAGAAGCATGTAAACGCACCTCCAGTGGAATATGACTCTAGCAAACAAAAAGAAATTAATGGAATTTATGGTATTCAAAAGAATGATTCTAAGGAAATCCAATGGTCTGCAAGAGAACTCAGACAGACAATTAAATAGAATTAGAAAATGGTCATAATACTAATATGAAATTCAGCAAAGAGAGATCATATAAAGAACCAAACTGAAAGTCTTAACAACAAACTATATCAAGCAGAAGAAGAGTGCTTTATTTCTTAATATAAATATGGCTCTTCTGTTAATACCTGCTGTAGTCTTTAGCATATCAGAAGCCATTTTGTCTCCATGTCTCTATGGTTTCGTTTTCAAGGTATACTTTGTTACCTGGACACTCTATGAAGTCCTCCAACTGCAGAACCAATCAAATTAAACATCAGTTAGAAATGCTAAAAAAAAAAAAATGCTTTATCTAGCTAGCCAAAATGATATAATGTTGCTTCCTACACCTGGATAACTGTTACATTTTGGTACCTAGTTGTTACCTAGTTGCTTTTTGTTTCCTACATCTGGTTACAGTTTTGGTACCTAGTTGTGCCAGTATTTGTTGTTTGGTTGTTTGTTTTTGTGTTAAAAAACTGCCTTAGAAGCAGATCAATATCATAGTCTGGTTCCTGAGTCCAGATTATGGCCCAAACTGGTCAGTTTCTGTTTAGCATTCAACAAACCTCTCTTGAGTTAAATCTGGTGTTTGAGTAGTCAGTGAGCGGCTATTCCTGAACCTATAATGAAAACAGGGAGAAAAAAAATTGAATTATATGAGTTTCATAAGGCAAAAGGAGGGACCAATTATACAACAAATGCAGTAAACTGGAAACCCTAGAGAAGATGAGTAACTTCTAGATTCATATAACTCACCAGGATTCAACCATAAAAGCAGAAATAGCCTAAACAGACCAATAATAGGTAATTAAATTGTTTCTGAATTTAAAAAAAACTGTGAACAATTAAAATATCAAGTGAATGGCTTCATTGCTAAATTCTCTTAAACATTTACAAAAGAAATAATATAAATTATTCTTAATTTCCTAAAATTTGAAAGAGTGGAAACTCTTCTAAATTTGTTGGAAAGGATCAATAATCACCAGGCTCATGAAAATGAGAATTTATATAGACTTTTCACAATTTCTTGATACAAGTCTCCATTGCTGAAGATATCACATGCTTGAGTCATAGAGTACAGAGAAAACAAGATGGTACTGACTTGGAAATTTCATCCCTATTGGCTAGCCTTTAGAGTACTGGAAGGGAAGGTGGTATGATCATTAATTTTACCAGCTGTGAACCCTACAGCTACAATAACATCTATTTTCATCAAAAACTGCTTTAGAGTAGTGTAGTATATTAAGTTGCAACGTATCCATGTTAATTTCTAACTTTCAACAGTGTATCATATTTATATGTAATAGTAGCATTAGGGGGAAATAGTACACCTGTGTTTAATTTGAAACATACAGTTGCTGCTGCCCTTGGTTGGCTCCTAGAGGTGAAAGTTAAGTCTCTGTTACTGAAGACATTATGTGCTTCAGAAATGGAGCCCAGAGACCTGTAAGCTAAAAAGCAACCAACAGTCCTATGACACTTTTGATCTGCATCAACAACCAGCATGGGATGATACCTCTAAGGGTGCTAACACACATACCTTGATGGTAGTTAACATTTCTCCAGTTGTACTTAAGACCTACGAAACAAGAAGACCATGTCTGATACTGAAACTTAGCACTACTACGTGCTAGTAAAGAAGGTTATTGGAAGAGAATCTGCTACTGTGAATTTACTAATTTTTAATCTCTAACAACAATAAATAAACATTTGTCTTTATACCCACAAATAAGTGTAGGCTTTACCCCCTTTCACGGAAATTTCTCTTTGCCACAAATGGAGACCACTTCAGAAAACCACAACCAATAAAAACGCGAAGCTGTGGAGCCAGTCCCAATGGATAGATCTATGAAACACTCTGGCACTTAACACTGAGGAAGCATGTCAGGAGAGCGGGCTGAAATGCTGCACTATCTAAAGGATCAGGGAGTTTGCTTTGAGATTGTATCTCCTAGAACTATCAGAAGCTACACCCATGGAGTCTCACCAACACAACTGTCCATATGTGAGGCAAACAAGGACGGCATGGAGATGAACATGCCAAACTGGATGGAGAAAAAACAACAAGGCCTCAGTCCTACACAAAGACCGATAGGCAACTGAGGAACGCTGGGAGCAGAAGTGCTCTTCCACAGGGAAGAGCTCACCAGTTAGCTGTTCAATGCCAAGCAGCCATCCCGTAAAAACAGACACGTAAGCATCATTATACCAATTTAACAGGCTATATTTAAGAATATATGTATGTATGCACATAATAGCAACTAATTTTTAAAAGGGTATGGATTTAAAAGAAGGAGGGGAGGAGTATATGGACGGGTTTGGAGGAAGGAAAGGAAAAGAGTTAAATTATAATCTCAAAAATAAAATAAATGGGAGAGATCCAAGATGGCTGCCACTAGAGGACACTGTGTCTGAGGAGTAGGACAACAGAAATAACACAGCGACCAGGAATCTGAACTCTGGGACCTAAAATGCCAGCACCCGTGATTGCCAGGTGAGCAGAACTCCCACGGTGAGAAAATCAAGTGGGAAAACCCTAGGGACACCCAGTTATTCCCCGCAAAAACCTCCGGGTGACCAGCGGCGCACAGCTCTGATCGGAACGAGCAGCCGCTGCGCTGGGTGCCCGCAGCTGCTGCACTGGGCGCCCGCAGCCGCCATTATAGACTGGATCACACAGTCTCGCGGGCAGTCTGAGAAGGAACCTGGTGCCGTGTTCACCGAACTGCACCCTACGAGAACACACTGCACCCGGGTTCTGCTTCAACCCACGGGTGTGCGGCGGGCACGAACGGATCGCCAGAGCCACCCCAGTCTGAGAAAGGCAGGGGACCGTTTAGACCAGTTTGCACTCTGCGGGCACGA
>CM053763.1:5364714-5385012 GCA_028658305.1 Pachyuromys duprasi
CTCAGTTGAGGAATGGATACAGAAATTGTGGTACTTTTACACAATGGAATACTATTCAGCAATTAAAAAGGAGGAAATCATGAAATTCGCAGGCAAATGGTGGGACCTGGAAATGATCATACTGAGTGAGGTATCCCAAAAGCAGAAAGAAACATATGGTATATACTCACTTATATAAACCTATAGGATAGGAAGTTCATGCCCAGCACTTCTCTGCCCTTCCTATTGACTTAAGGAAGACATATCGCCACTTCCAAGATCCCATGCGTCCACACAGACATAAGCGAGAGAACACTCAAGCAATTCTGAGGAGATGCTGCTGACCTGACACCTTTGGTTCCATATGTTTAAGGAAGGATGTATAGACTGTGCCCCTCTTTCTGTTGTCTATTTTCTCAATCAGCTTGTTTCTTAAACTCATTAACAGAGATCGCACCCCACCGATTTACATGTTAGGTAAATTTCCATGCAGTTTCTTCTTACACGTTTCTTCTTATGGGATAAAACTGTGTTTGGGGTTCTGTCTTGGGAGGAGGAGTATGTATGTGCCAGAAGATAGAGTGAAGGGCTGAGTAATGCCATCTCTAGACTCAATACAACTATTGTATTCATTAACTCACATTTGTGGTTACTTGCTCTAGGCACCACTCATGACTGGCCTTGTCAATCAGACATAGAAGGGAAGGGACTCATGAAGTGCTTCCCTCTATAGTGAAGCAATTGGGTACCCATAGATTCTGGGAGATGGTAATCATGGTCTTTAGCTATATATCCACTGCTGATTTCACCAAGGCTCCAAACCCATGAATGGCCCTGGGTATAGTCACTAGGTAACAAAACAAAATGAACAGACATGAACCTGAGAGACAGAGAGAGATTGTGGGGAAGAAAGGTTTAGACAGGAGTGGTAAGAAGATGGGAGACAGTTAGAGGTGAAATTGATGAATATGCTTTGTGCATATGTGTGAAATTGTCTAAAAACAATTTTAATTAACAAACATTTAAAAGTTACTTTTAATTCATGATTTAAAATACTGTTTCTTCCCAAACAATCCTTCCTATTAGAAAAAACTTCAAAATGATTCATTAATAAGATAACCCAAACTTAAGTGACATAAAGTTTACATATAATCAGTGAATTATAGAAGATGCAGGATATTAAGTATTTATAGAGCACTGTGAGAGTGTTAATTTCAACTGGCATAATAGTCATTCTCCTGGGAGATTAAACCATGGGCCTTCCTTGGGGGAATTATCTTAATTTAATTAAGGTGTTAAGATCTGCCCACTGTGGGCCCAGAAAGGGATCCTAGACTATGTAAGTAGAGAAATGGGTTGGATGAACAGCAGTACACAGACGTTCATTGCTCTGTTTTTTTGTTTTGTTTTTTTATTTTTACTGTGGAGTATTGTTGCCCAGTTGCTTCAAGCTTCTCCTGCCTTGACTTCCCAGGATAATGGACTCTACTTTAACTTCAATAATGACCAATGTGGCAAGATATGACCATAAATACAATACTGGCATAAATGTTATTGGAGTAATCAACACTTTCTGATAGGATTTAAGGACTAATCCACTGTGGGAAACACATGCCTAACACTGCAAAACTGACCAAGAACCCGTGGTTGAGGTGCCAGGAATGAACCTACTGCTATTATTTTGCTAAGTAGACATTGTATCAAACTGCCTTCTAAATCTCTATCTTTCAACCTGTAGAACAGTGCATCTCTCAGACAATATCAGAGACGTTTCTTTGTGAAGTAGATAGTAGTTAACATAGGCACTTGCAACTGGTCAAAGTTCAGAGGGGACAGGGCCACAAATAGGACATCTATATCACATCCCATTGCCAAGACTCAGAGACCATTGAAGAAGTGTAGAAAGGCACAGGTGATGGAGAACCATAGCAAAACAGTGTGTTCTGAGCATGATAGGACCACTGCACTCGTGAATTCATAACAACTATTATTGCCTACACAAAACCTACAAAAGACCAAGCCAGTCAGATTTTTAGCACAGATCTTGAAGGGAACTTTGAGTCCTGCCCCTGGGGAAGTGTGGATAGTTGAGGTCTTCTGGAAAAGGGGAAGTTGGCTTTCTTTAATGGTGTGTCACGTGGTAGTTCCACTGCATTCCAGTGGATAATTCAGAGCTAAAGGACATCACCAACTGGATATGATGGGTTATTGTATTTTTTAAAGAAAGTTTTGAGTTAGGGAGATGGAGGTGGACCTAAGAGAAAATCGGAAGCAAACATAATCAAAATATATTGTATGAAATTCTCAATGAAGTAATTCAAATATTTATCAAAAGTAAAGTTGGTCCTTTCTGGTGTTTTCTATGATCTCTGAGTGGATATCTAAAAGTGTTTTGTACTATAGATTGAATGAAATCAAACATTTAAGGGGTTGTTTATTCCATTAAAAATAATCATCGGACAAAACAAGAGAAATACTAGTCACTTTTCTGAATGAGGAGAAACCAGATATTTACATAATAATCCCCTATGTATGCATTAAAAATATGTAACATTGGTTAGATAATATTTATATATACTGTATATGTTGCATATATTTGAACATAAATATATGTTCATTATAGAAATTCTATAAAATACAAAACTATTACTCAAAACTTCAAACATATGCTGGGGGTATACTTCAATGGTACAGAACTTACCCAGTATGACCTCGGTTTTGGATTCATTGCCTACCATTAAAAAAAAAAGTCAACATCCAACATAAAAATAATTGGTGTATGCATGCGCATGTCTGCTTATATGTTTCCTTTTAGGCTTTTCTTCAGATGTGTCAATTTTTATAAAAATTGGCATAAAGCATGTGCATGCTTTTGGTTTCATTTTACTTAACAAATAATATTATATGTGTGCCGCGCCCACCTCGCCAGCAAGGAAGACGCCACAACAGGATTCTTCTGGAGCACGCTTTATTGGGGATACATCATGCTATTCAGCTGCGCAGCTAGCAGTAAAAGGCGGAAGACCCTGAGCTACGGACTGACGCTGCTTAAATAGCACTTAAGACGGGGTGTACTTCCGTGATTGGTCCGTATCTCAAATCCTCATTAGCATAGCCCCTGGCGGGCTATGCACATGTGCACATGAGTTGTTTACCACTGCCGTGTCCACAAAGAATGCAGAAACCAACGCCATCTTGTAATGGCGAATGCCGGCTCCTGACATATGTGTTTTGATTATAATAGTGTAAGTAATTACTATTCATACTATTTCATCACAAAGACATGAAGACATGTTATTGTATGAAAGTACGCTAAAGCTTAAGTTACTTCATTGAGGCAAGCTTAAAACAAGCTTTTCAATAAAAACAAACTGTGGAGATATCTCTCGTGACCTACCCTGGAATTGAGGCACAAACAGTTCAGGAGTGTTGTGGTAACACTCCCTTGTCATGAACCACGCCACACATTCAAGCATGGATAGTAACTCCCCCATCCCCTAGTGTTCTCCTCAAATGCACGGTTCAGAACAAGTAAGCACTGAAGTCCATGGGCCAGAGGAGAAAAGAAAGGAAGAAGGGAAATGGGAAGGAAGGAAATCCAGAGACTCACCTAGAAATTACATGCATTACCTCTATTGCCAAAAGCATGCATATACTTTATACCAATTTTTATAAAAATAGACACATCTAAAGAGAAGCGTAAAAGGAACCATAAGCAGACATACACATTACATATATTACCTCTATTTACTCTTTTGCCAATACAGCCCCAACTTATAAGAGGAAATTACAAATTCTGGAGAGCTCACACTTTGATTACTATGAAAAAGAGAAAAGGATATAAGGTATTTCACTTATCACTTTCAGCATTCCTTTTATCTGCTAATATTAAGATTATAAGATTATTAAGATTATAAGGTTTTACTTTATTAATACTGGTTGGGTAATATTTACTAAATATCACAGTGAAGTCTGTGATGGGAAGAACAGGAAAAGGCTGGTGATTTGGACCTTGTGGAAGTTTATTTACATTGAGGTGTACAAACATTACATGTCATAAATATTACATAAACAAGTTATTTTGCTATATAATTGTGAATAACGAATGCTCAATCCACTTTATAACTTGTCAACACCCATCATCAGATTGCTCTTCCAGACATCTGTGCAATGCAGAAAGCAGTGAAATAAGCCCAAGTTCTCATTCCCCACCTCTTGGCCTTCCACTGAATTTACAGAGCATGGCCCCACACCCTGTAACACAGGTGTCTGATACAGATACACAGGGTGTATTGCCATGCTTTATGCATTTCCACTCAGGTGGTATCACTGTCACTATTTGAGTCGAAATTGCTTTTGCCCTAGGACCACCTCTCTAGATATTGAGATAGTCTTTGAGTTTAGCCAGTTTAATTGGATTGTTTACTATCAGTCCCTTTGTTTATTGGTTTGTTTTTGTTTGTTTGTTTGTTTTTTGGACCATGCTACTTTTTTTTTAAATTCAGTTTATGTCCTGCTGTAGCCCCATCTCTCCTCTCCTCCCAGTCCCTTCTCCCTTCCTCTCCCTTTCCCCCTTTCCCTCCCCTTTTCTGAGGAAAACGGGTGCTCCCTTTCCCATCTACCCCAGCTCATCAAGTTACATCAGGACTGAGCTTGTCCTCTTCCCTGTGGCCTGGCAAGGCAGCCCTGCCAGGAGAAAGTGATCAAAAAGCTGGCAAGTGAGTCTGTATCCAATGCTGTCCCCACTTCCCTTATTAGAGGACCCCCATGAAGCCTAATCTGTTCATCTGCTACATCTTTGTAGGGGGCCTAGGTCCAGTTCGTGCATGGTCCTTGGTTGGTGCTTCAGTCCCAGCAAGCCCCTCTGGACCCTGGTTAGTTGGCTCTGTTGGTCTCCTTGTGGAGCTCCTGTCCCCTCCAGCTCCATTTCTCCCCCCCCCCACACACACACACTTTTTCACAAGATTCCCTTAGCATTGTCCAATGTTTGCCTGTGAATCTCAGCGTCTGTTTTGAAGCACTGCTGAGTAGAGCCTCTCAGAGGATAATTCCTTCAGGCTCCTGTCTGCAAGTTTAGTAAAGTATCATTCATAGTGCCAAGAGTTGGCACTCTCCTATAGGGTAGGTCTTTGGTTGGGCCAGGCCTTATTTGAATATTCCCTCAATCTCTGCTCTATCTACTCTGTCTTTATCCCTGCACATATTGTAGGCAGGGCAAATTTGGGGTCAAAGTTTTTGTGGGTGGGTTGATGCTCCTCTCCCTCTGCCATGAGACTAGTCTAGTAAGACACTGTCCTCTTCAGTCTCTATGGCCTCTGCTACTTGGAGTCTGTGCTTGAGTTCCCCACATATCCTCCCAGGAGCCTACCCTAACTTAGGTCTCCAGTTTGTCACAGCGATACCCCACCCTCAGTTTCTCTTTTCTCTACAGGCCTTTTGTCTTCTTACCCTTGCTCAAAGGACACTGTTAATAGAACAAAATGACAATCTACAGACTGGGAAAAGATGTTCACCAATCTTACATCTGACAAAGAGCTAATATCCAAAATATATAATGAGCTCAAGAAATCAAACGCCAATAAACAAAATAACCCAATTTAAAAATGGGGCACAGAACTAAGCAGAGAATTCTCAATAGAGCAATCTCAAATTGCTAAGAAGCACTTACAGAAATGCTCAGTCTCCTTAGTCATCAGGGAAATGCAAATCAAAAGGACTCTAAGATTCCATCTCACACCAGTCAGAATAGCTAAGATCAAATTCTCAATTGACAGCACATGGTATAGAGAAAAGGGAACACTCCTCCATTGCTGGTGGGAGTGTAAACTTATATAACCACTTTGGGAATCAATCTGGTGCTTTCTCAGTAAATTGGGAATAGCTTTACCTCAAGACCCAAATATACTCCTCTTGGGTATAGACCCAAAAGACACTCCACCATACAACAAGGACACTTGCTCAACTGTGTTCTGAGCAGCTTTATTCATAATAGCCAGAAGCTGGAAACAACCTAGATGTCCCTCAACCAAAGAGTGGATAAAGAAACTGTGGCACATTTACACAGTCCCTACTCTTGACCTGTCAACTCTGACCCTTTCTAGATCAAGCCTAAAAATGCTAGGGTTTCTTGATAGTAATGGCTCAGCAAATATCAGGATCCTTTATCTTCCACACCCTACAATACACACTTTTCTCTGAAGCCCCTTCCCTCTCTTCTTTTTGCACTACCTTGTTACACGTTAAGTTAATCTCCTCTTAGTGACAGCTGAGCTATTGGTAATATCTTGTTCAGGGCTCATTAGTTAAATTCTCTACTTTGTGCTAACCATGTATATCACAACGTGGCCTTCATTCAGAGACATTCCATTGTACTTTACCAGCGAATGAAGCAGTATGGTGATTTCCATTGTCTCGGAATGTAATGAACAAGCAAAATATACAAATGCCTCAAGCAAGTCTTTGAAAATGTGATTTACTTTAAAATATTAGCCAAAAGATGCAGTATTAATGAAAATGCAAGCACTCAGCATCAGGGTCAGGATGCCAGATACAAGATCACAAAATCAAGTCTTGAATCACTGGAAAATTTCTAATGCTTGCAACCAAACCATGAATTGATGCTGCCAGCCTTTTACTAATGAAATTCTACTATTTGTAGAAACAGAAAATCTTCTTTGCTTTAGCTTTCAGTTTATGATGTGTGATAATGAGGAGGGCAGAATGTCCTGGAGGGTAAGCAGCAGTAATAATCAGGCAAACAGCCTGGGCTTTCAGATTTTTCTTTGCATAGGAAGGAATGTAGAGCAGGGCAGCAATTGAATACGGAATATAGAGCATGAGGAAGCAGATCATCAGCCTCATAGCACCCACGTGAGCTTCCATCTGGGGATTCCAAAAGCTGGTCCTGTTTCTCTGCATCTTCTGTATATGTCTTCTCAAGGAATGTATTAACAAGGAGGCAAAAGTCACATTGAGCATAAACTGTAATAGTGAGCTCAAGAAAAAAGAGGCTGCTAAGGTCAAAATGCCCTCACTGAGGTCAAATAATGTGTCATTCCTCCCAGTTAGGCGTTCAGAAAAGTGTGTTATCTGTCCGAGCACAAGGTGCAGGAGAGCGGTGAAGGCAGAAATCAGGAAACAGGACAGCAGCAGGCCAGTGGTCTTCGCAGAGATAGTCCGTCTCAACAGAAGAAACATTGGATGCTGGAAATTAGTAATCTTCACACAATACATGCTGTTCATCAAGGTCACTAACCAGAGACTGTTGGAGTCTAGAAACTTCCAACACAATAGAAAAAATATGGAAAAGTAGACTGACCTTTCAGCATTTGTAGCAATGTAGACATTATTCAGGAGAAACAAGCCCAGAGTCAGGAATCTAGTGATGGCCAAGCTGAAGAGAATCCTATCTGAAGAAGAGATCCTGTGACTTTGGACCCAAGTCCTATAAAGGACCACCATAATAAACAGATTTGCAATGAGTCCTATAAAATTAAAAACTACTGAGACAGCAAACATAAAATAATACAGTTTCCTGAGCATCTTCACTCACTGAAGCTTCAGTGGTTGTGGTGCTGATGAAAACAAACTAGAATAAGTAGACACAGTATTCAGCTTGGAAGAAGTGCTCCTTTTTATTTTCCAGTGCGGCAAATGAGCCATTTCTGGTCTAAGCGGCAGCTGCTTTTACTGAGATGCAAATCTTTCAAGGATTAAATTACTATTTCTTCACTCCTATACTTATTTTCTATAAATGCCTAATGACAAACAGACTTAATTAAATCTGGAATCTGTTCCTCTAGTATCAGAAAGACTAGAGGGTGTCAGGCAGGCCCCAAGAACTTCAAACCCAAGCTAGTGTTCACACCCAAGACTGTCTCAGTTTCTCGGCAACTTTACTTTATAAAAACCGTAGAAAATTGTGGGACTCCTCAAGCCTCACTCTTACCACCTGCCTTCCCGCCATGGCCATCTGAACCTGTGTGTGTCCCTCATATGTTGGAACTGTAGCCATTTTCTCCAACTGCATTCTGACCATGCCACTGCCAGTCTATCTCTTCACACATGAGGTGATTTCCTGAGCAGTAAGTTCAAAAATGTTCCCTTGAGACATATTTTTCATGATATATGGTAAGGGAGACACAGCAGAGAAATGGTCTTGTGTCATAATCTGTTTGGGGATTCACCTAAGAAAAAATATATAATCTTTCATGTTTCCTTTATAAATCTGGATCTATGCTTAGATCATTTATAGTTACAATGTGTTTCCTTAGACATCAAAGTACTCTGATGTAAAATCCAAGGTACTTATGTAGTCACATTAGAAATCCACATTCACCAATGCTACATGTCCTCATTGGCTATATTCACAAAGGTAATAGAATTTTTCATTATCCTGAACAATATTCTCATTGACTTGACAAATGTATCAGATAACAATAAGTAAATCAATGTCTATTCTTTTTAAATATAAATTAAACATCAAAGTATATCTATACACAGACATACATTCTATGATTCAAAAGCAGATATGCATCTTGGATAGAACATGGGGGGACAGGAGTGAAGAAAAGAAGGAAGTAGAGGAGGGATAAAATGATTGGTCTTTCACAGTCTAAAAAACAAACAAAAATTATCTGGCATAAATTCAATAAAGTGTCAATGAAACATAAGAATAGACTGGGGCCTACCTAAAATCTAAGAGTCTTGATTTTCATGCTATTATTTACATCATCTGCCAGGGCTTGTGGAAAGTGCTTTCTTAAAAGGGATTGCTGTTGCTAAATAATTCACTGCTTGACAGAATGACAGCCTTCACTCAGTCTAGTATGTCACATAACACATTGTGCTAAAATGCTGGTACACACTGTCTCATGAATTTCAACTATGCTGTGGATGAAGGAAAAGCACAAAAATAATTCATCCAAGAACAAAAATGTAGAGTTGACAGAACCAGAATTTAAATAAAAATCTATGGAAAAGCAAATCCTTTTGCTCTGTCTCAAGTCCACAGCAGTACTTTATTTTTATCAACATAAAATTTAAGGTAAAACTAATATATAGGTTGGCTCTTCTTAAGCTAATGGTTATTAACGTGCAGTTCCAAGCCTATATAGTGAGTGTTTTTACACTGGCATTTCTCAAAGACTGTTGGATCTGTCCAAAAGATCCAGTGGAGAAAGGCCCTAAGAAGCATGGTTTTCACCTCTAATCCAGGTAGGAGCAGGGACAAAGCCTGCAGCATCTCTCCTATTGAATGGTGTAGGCTTGACACATTGAGAGTCAGAAGGTCTCCATAGTGCTAAACCAGGCTGAAGAATTCCCTGGCTCCATCCTATAAGCTCTGCTAGTTTATGAAGCAATGTGTCCCTTAGATCCAGGCTTCAGATGACCATACTCACATGGGAACATTGCTACAAATGTCTGCTTCAGCTTGTTGTTACATAGAATGAGAATGAAGGAGTCACCAATGAGGTATGACATTGTAATTACCACACCAATTATCCTGGCAGTCTTGGTAGCTGGTAGGAAACGACTGAATGACAAAATTAGAAAGGAAAGAAAGTAGAATAGGAAGAGTAAGAGGGAGGAGAAGATGATTCTGATGGCTTTTTCGTGGGCCTCAGTACTCTGGTCTCTGGAACCAATATTGTATTGCTGCATTTGCTGTGTGTGCTTCCTCAGAGACAGAAGGAGCAGGAAGGAGGCAGCCAGGGAAACAATTAAGGGAGGAAGCTTCCACAGATTCCCAAGAACATGCATCAGATCGTATTGACTTCTTCTCAGTCTGATGTATTCAGTCATATTGGGTGTTTCTTTGCTTCCACTGAAGACAGAATATATCTTAAATTCATTCATCAGAGACATGGTACAGACACAGGATAAGAGCAGTGCACCCCACAGCATCCCAACAACCACTCTAGAAGCTCTCCATTTGAACCAGAGGAATGCAGGTTGGGAGAAACTGGCTATCTTTAGGCAGTAGAAAACACTGAGACAAGAGATAAGCCAAATACTGAAGTTGTTCGTAAATGTCCAGAAAACATCAATAAGTTGCATCATTATCCCTGAGTCATGGGTGTGGTAAGAGAAAGCTATTATAAGGCCATCAATAAAGATGATCCACAGGAGAATGATCCTGAAGAGGGCCAAGCTGGTGATGATGAAGTCAGACAAAGAAATTTTCTTGTTCTTAAGCCAGTGGCTGCTATTGACCAATCCAACGAAACCGTTCACCAGATTTCCAAGAATAAACTCAGTGACAATCAGAACCAGGAACACCCCTTCAGTGACTCCCAACATGTCAGAATTTAGACCACCCTGATCCCTGTTCTGTACATGTATCGCATTTCCTTGTCAGTTTCAACTGTTTTTTTCTGAGATCTACCTCCTCCTGTTACTTCACTGTACCTGTCTCGTCTGCAGTGATTTAGTCTGTCTCACAGAACACCTTTGTGAATCCGCTCTGGTTGTCCCCTTGACAGATGGCACAGATTGTCACTTCTATGATCTTAAATTCAGCAGCTCTTTGTTAAAATGCAAATAATGCCCAGTGTCACATGGACAAGGAAGACATCTGGGTCACAAAGAATATGGAGGATTGAGACTCAATTTCAGAGGGAGTGGCATTGCAGCTTGAATGCAAAACATCCCCCATGGGCAAAATCCCCAGCTGGTGCCATTGTTTGGGAAGATTATGGAAACCTTGGGAGGTGAAACCTAGCAAGAGGAAGTACTTTCCTGTTACTCCAGACGGGCTCTGAGAGTTTACATTGGCCCCATTTTAAGTTCTCTGTTTCCCACACAATATGATGGACTAGCCTGCTGTTTCCTCTGAAACTGTATGCCAAATAAACCTATTCTCCCTTACAAAGCTCTTGTCAGGGTATTTTATCACCTTAACAAGAAAGAACTACAGAAAAGTAGTGCTGGGAACCACCCAGAAGGTAATTGGTACCTAAAAGAAGCACAGAACAACCTGAAAGGTTGGAGATCTTGCTTCTCCTCAGGGACAGACAGACAGAAACAACGAAATGCCAGAATTCTACAATACTGGAAGGAGGTTTACGTACATAAAGTTCAATGACACTGCTCTTAAAATCAGTTAATTTATTAAAAATTCTATAACTTCAACTCATGAAAACATTGTCATTTTGAATTTTGCAAATAGGTCTCCATAGCTAGAAATTAAATTTGCATAAAGTATAAATATTCAATTTTTATCCCCACCCCCAAAGGGCATCATATATTGAATAACATGTGCCTCATGACACTTTTATTGGCTATTGTCTCCACATACATGATCAGTTTCTGGGCTCTATCATATGTCATTACTTTGTATCCACATCAACAGTACACTTTCCCATAGTGTACACACACCCCCACACACATACAAATAACCAAAGCCTTAACTAGCAGAGCACATCCCTCAACCCATTCTCCAAGAGTGCATTATTCTTGAGCATTTGCTTGTCAAAGCATCAAAATCAGCTTGTCACATCTCCCAAAGAATTTCTGAAAATTGATTTAAATTTCTTTCCATCCTTAACAATGATGGCAATGTTTCCAATAAGCATGATGCACCAGTGTTTTTAATGTGTTTCAATAATGTTTTACAAAGCTCTTCAGAGAACATTCACTGAAGACTTTTGTATTTTGATATTCTTACATGGCATGTTTTCAAAAATCATTGATGTTTAGAACATGACACGTGAGTATTGCTCAATTTCTTGTAACTGTTATCTAAATTTTGAAAGCAATCAGATCATTTTTGAATCACTTTCTCTTCATGATCCTATCACTCTTATGACAGTACTTGTTAGCCTTAGTGCAAGTATGTTGTTAGAGTACTCATCTTTCCTTCTGAAAGGAAATTTTAATGCTTAACACAATGTTTTATCTCTATTTTTAAAATGTTAAGCTGAGTTGTTTTCTTCCTGCAAGCCCAATGCTATGGGTTGCATTTTGTCCCTGTTCCCCAAATCCACATAGTTCTTAACCTTCATGTAGCGTACCACACAGAAGGAGGAAACTAAGGTTACACAAGATCAAAAAGGTATGGCTCTGCTCTGCAAGGACACAAAATACAGATCAAGTGAGCACAGCATGACAATAGCCACCTACACACCAGGAAAAAAGATTCTTCCCCAGAATGGATCATGTTGGCCCGAGCTCAACTTTCTAGCTTCCAAAGCTGAAAGAAAATATCTGTTCTTCAAACTACCAGTCTATATTTTGTTCTAGCTGCCTGAGCAGATGAATAGATCTACCAACATAAAACAAACTATTCTTTACTTAGGAAAGCCTCACAACTCAATTTTCTAATCCGCCATTTGCAAGGGAAATATAAAGACAATACTTCTATTCCTAAGTGGCCTGCTTTCTTAGGAGGACTACTAAGGTTCCTCACTAAGGATTATAAGAAATGTTTAATCCTTGACAGACCCACCCCCAAACAAACAACTTAGTCTGACTGCTAAGGCTTTATGTATTTTTCATGGTCCAGTCCCTCCCCAAATTGATAATGACCTGAACTAACAAGAATGGGAGATCAGTGCTATCTTTAGTACTTCAATTTGCAGTGAAATATATCCAAAACAGAGCAAAGATTTGACCATTTATATGGACATTAAGGTAGATGTGTGTGAATTTGTAAAAAAGATTTAACTGCACACAAAGAGAAGAGGTGGATTTGTGTCTCCCGAAGAATTCAAAGGTGGTCTGTCCAGGCATGCTCTGCTGGTTTACATCAACATAGTCTTAGCTTCTTCCGTCTTCCACCCTGAAGACTACTCCATGTTCTGGATGGCTCCTGGAGATTCAGCCAACACGTTCCCATTATGGAAAAGAAAGAAAAAGGTCAAGGGAAATGCAAAGGACATGTTTCTGAACAGTTCATCTAAGAACTCTCCTGAGAGCCCCACCAAATGATATGTATTGAGTTGTGCGTATAATCACTCCAAATAAACCCCCAGTTCTGTGCATACAGAAATAGATAATGGGTAATTTATTAATCACATTTGTGCTTTATGTTCTATGTAGCTTTTGATTCTGAGCCATATGGACCCAGAAAAGGTGCTGTACTTCCAGCGTTAATTCCTATGCTCTTTGCCTGGCTTAACCATAGCCTTGACACGGATTTTCACCCTCTCAGGTCTGCTCCCATATCCAGAAATAAAGTATCACCATCTACTACACATGGAGGACGCTCCAAATAACCTGGTTGCTTTCCCTCTCAGAACTACTTACTGTGTCAGTACTAGACACCAGGCAGGAGCTGTATGTTTTTCTTGATTTTTTTCACGTGTGCATATATGTAGTGTACCCATGCTAGATGCCTATGTGTATGCACGGGGAGGCTAGAGGTCCAAAATAGTTTCTTTCTCTATTGTTCACCTTATTTTTTGAAATAAGATCTCCCAATGATAGGATACAAGGGATTATTTCCATCTTCTTGTATCTGTTGAGGCTTGCTTTGTGCCTGACTACATGGTCAATTTTTGAGAAGGTTCCGTGAGATGCTGAAAAGAAGGTATACTCTTTTGACTTTGAGTAAAAAGTTCTGTAGACATCTATTAGGTCCATTTGGTTTAGGACCTCTGTAAGTGCCACATTTCCCTATTTAGCGTCTGTCTAGTTGAATTGTCCCTTGGTAAAAGTGGAGTGTTGAAGTCTCCCACTATTAAGGTGTTGGGATTGATGTGTGATTTAAGCTTTAATAATGTTTCATTTACACAGACACTTGCACAACAAAATAAGACCCTGAGATCTAAAACATAGTAGCAAGCACATGACTGGACATTTTTTTTAATTTTGATTTTTTTTTAATCAAAAAACGATGCTTCAATAGTGTGGCTGCATGATACTGGAAGCCAGAAGTTACCCACTATTGTACTATGTGGAGCTCTAAGTTGAAAAAGAGGAAAACTGAGATGTAAGAACAAATTTTAATTCTACTGGTGCCGCAGTTAGTGAGCTTGAACAACTCATGAACAGTTCTAACAGTTCCAGTGCTTGCTAAGCCAATGGTGAAACCAGCAGACCTCCTGAGGGTACTCTAGCCTATAAGGAGACATTTGCCTGATACAAGCAAAGCAGGACAAGAAGCCAGGATAGGAACTGACTTGTTTTCTTATAGGATCATTGAGTGGGTAAGAGGTAGAGGTATCTCCTTCACTTGTGAGTCTCTAACTGAAACCTGTTATTTATTTCTAGTGTATCAGGAAGCATACTATATGGGACACTCTAGCTTAGCAGTGGGAGCCTGTCACTATGTAAGGCCAGTGGAATACTACAAGTGTCAATGGAAAAAAGCTAATTGCACAGTTCACATACCTGAGTTCAAACTCCCATTGTGCTTCGACATTTTTTTAACCTTTGTGTTTTTGAATTTCATCTGTAAAAACTGTCACTTTCTTCTTGGTAAACAGTACTTGACTCATCCAATGGACTTAGAAGTCATTACTATGAATACTGTCGGTGTCTGAGATGTTTCCCTGTAACTTACTAACCTGAGAGATCGCTGCTCCTTTGCTATGATCTGTCTTGTTACTCCCACTAGTCTACACAGCATGTAATATAAATCCTGAAAGGGAAGTGAAATGATACTGCTCTCATTTCCATGTCAAAGAACAACCAACACAGTCACTATGCTAGTCTGAGCTACATAGGGACGGAGATAATGTGAGTAAGAATTAAATGATCTTTTTTGGAAACAAGGTAAAATTTCTTGATAAGTTTCTTACCATTAAGCTTCACCTTCATAACCTGGTGGACAATAGCCAACCTCCCTAAACAGCCTCAGAAAAAAATGTGTCTGAAGCTTGAAGTCATATGAGTTTATCATCCAGCCTGAGAGTTGTAACAGAACAGTGAGTCTCATACTGGCCCACCTTTAAAGTGCAGCCTTCAGAGCCATATGCACGTTGTTAATGGGTGAGTGAAGACAAGTACACAAGCATAAGACGCTAAAGAGCATATGCCTGGGAATACACACAGAAAGTTTTCTTCATCAGTTCCTGTACACACAACCACTCTCTGTGGTCTAGAAAAGGTCAACCCTCCTTATTTTAAAATGTACACTGTTGGTGGGACCTAGAAACCATCATCCTGAGTGAGGCATCCCAAAAGCAGAAAGACACACATGCTATATACTCTTATAGGTCTATATATAGACCTATAAGATAGGATAAACATACTGAAATCTATACACCTAAAGAAGATAAACAAGAAAGAGGATCCGGGATAAGATGACCAATCCTCACTTAGAAAGACAAATGGGATGGACATTGGATGTTGGAGAAAACAAGTAACAGGACAGGAGCCTACCACAGAGGGCCTCTGAAAGACTCTACCTGGCAGTTTATCAAAGCAGATATTAACACTCATAACCAACCCTTTGGCAGAGTGCAGGGAATCATATGAAAGAAGGGGAGTTAGTAAGATCTGGAGAGGACAGAAGCTCCATAAGGACCAAATATATCAGGGCACAGGGGTCTTTTATGAGACTGTTTCTCCAACCAAGGACCATGCATGGATATAACCTAGAACCCCTGCTCAGATATAGCCCATGGTAGCTCAGTATCCAAGTGGGTACCCTAGTAAGGGGAACAGGGACTATTTCTGACATGAACTCAATGGCTGGCTCTTTGACCCCCTTGCTCCCCGAGGGAGGAGCAGCCTTGCTAGGCCACAGAAGAGGACATTGCAGCCATTCCTGAAGAGACCTGATAGGCTAGAATTAGATAGAAGGGGAGGAGGTCCTCTCCTATCAGTGGACTTGGAAAGGGGCAGGGAGGAGATAAGGGAGGGATGGTGGGATTGGGAGGGAATGTGGGAGGGGGCTACAGCTGAGATACAAAGTAAATAACCTGTGATTAATATAAAAAAATAAAAATCATAATAAAAAATAAAAAATCAAATCAAATACACACTGTTTTTAGAAGTATGCACGGGAAGTATAAAGAAAGGAACTATACATAATACCCTAAAGACAATCATAGCATTTCCCACTTCTCTCTCAGCCTTTTAAAGCACATATAGAAAAAATTTTTTAAAAATTGGATACTGCCACACATGCTGTTTGACACTTTTTATCCTACTTTTCTATGTAGTCACCTTTTCATTTAACACGGAATAAAATCCCACACCAAACTTACAGGGCAGTTTTCTGCAGGTTTATGCCCGATATAATCACATCAAAAATGGAAACTCTAAGACCGCAAACTGCAATTACTAGTCCCTACAGTCTCTTAGTGCTGCCAGATTCCACAAGTCTACTCTGTGCCAGGTCCAGTTTATGAGCAGCTTAGCTTTTCAAAAGGTGGGATGCACGGGATTGGGCTCCAATAAATCTGACTGGCTTGGGACTGGCTGAAATCACTAGGAAGGAAGAAGAACCAGCCTGAGTGAAGGTGCTGCTGCCTCCACCTCAGGGCCTTTCAGAGACAGGGCAGGCGGTCTCCAGGTCACAGAGGATTCCGCAGGATGCGCTGCTCGACTTCTGCATCGTAGACTTTAGAGCAGATTTCACTTTAGGTTAATTCTTGTACATGATGAGATTTTTCCACTTTCATTTTGTTTAATTTCTCTCAGGAATACCCGCAATCTCTCACAATGTTTAGGATTATAAGAACTGCTTTGCTGAGGAAAGACATGAGAATTGCTCAAAACAGAACATTGTCCCAGCAGATTCAACATGTAAACACAGAAAGGTCTGATACCAGCAGCAGAAAAAAACAGATGTGAAGGAAACAGTCTCCTACTGTCCCTGGTCAAGGGCAGTGTAAAGATAAGGAACTCTTCCTTCCTGCCAACAAACTGCACTGTTAGTACAGAAAGGCTGTTCATGTATGCAGGAAACACTCCAGAAAGCTCGAGTCCAGAACACAGCACATGACTTCTGAACTTCTCACAGTCCAACACAATCTAAACTCTGAGCACAAAGAAAACTACACAGCTGTGCTGGGGGCCAGGCTGGGAGCAGCACAGAACAGAATGAAGAACAGCAAACACACTTCTGGAAAGCTACAGGCTCACTATGGATGATTGGTACACATTTAAAAAGAAATAAAAACAAAAAAACAAGTTTATATAATCTTTATTGGTAAATTACTACTAAACTTACAATAAAATTAACTGTATATATACACAGACTCTCTAGGGAGGCAAAGCCAAAGGCATTAAAAGTCCTTGAAATGGGTGTAGTTCAATGGGAGGAGGCCTGCCTAACGCGAGACCATAGGTTTGATCCCTAGCACCACAAAAAAAGATCTTCATCTCCACTATCAAGAGTGTGGAATAAACTTTAAAAATGATAGCAGAAAGGGGTGTGGAAAGAAGAGACAAATGGACTGCCTGAGAGGTCATATTTCATTCAGGTTCTTAGTGCTGGTAAGGTAGCATAAACACTACAGTGAAACTACCAAAAAAACAGGGATGAAGGTGGGTAATCCTGAAGCAGTTTCATGAAATACTGACCATTGTTCAGCAGCCCCTTCAACTGGGTATCACTTCCCTGTCAGCATTTACTGCGTGGCTCTTCTGTGCCAACACTAGAAAGAGTCCAGGTCCACTGAACCAAAAGTAAAGATAGGAACAGTGTTTACAACGAGGACAGGCGGACTCCGGACATTCAAGGCTCGAAAGTAACTACTGGCTGAGACAGAGGACAAGTGTGAAGCAGAAAAGGTTTTCCAAATAAATGTATGCTATGGCCAGAGCACTCATCTGGTGGAGCCAAATGTGTAGTGGAGTCCAAGAGTTCATTATTTTGAACACTTGTATAGAGAAACCACCCTAAAAAAATAAGTAATCAGTAAGTGACATAACTTATAAGCTTAATATACACACACACAAAAGAAGATATGTCAGTCAGAAAATTTATTACCACTCATTTTATAGAAAAAAATTTTTAATCTTTATTTTTAAACTATAGAGTATACATGATTTGGTAAGGAGAATATACTAAACAATGATCGAAGAAGAATCATCTGTTCTATGCCTTTTCTTTTGTCTGGTCACTCAGAAATATGATGTTTTCTGGAAAGAAACCAAAGAAAGAGTCATTTCCAAAATGCTGTCTTCATTTTATTTGATAATTCCCTTCCAACACAGACATCTGTTAGTCATGATACAAAATTTCAAACTCTTAAGTAACTTTTGTTGTATTCATGAAAGGTATATAAAAGAGGCGTTAAATAAATACAACACAACACAACCCAACATGCTGTAGCTATTTGTCCAACAATTGAGACATCACTACAGGATGAGGTCTCTGCAGCAATAACTTTCCATAAACGAGGTGAATGTCTACAAATACAGCTGAGATTAGTAAGCACACGCACACACAAGAGGAACAATGGCCATACTCCACAAGCTACAAGCTCTTCAGCAAAGTACAAGGGTCTGTCTGTGGCCACTTAACAACTGCAAGTTTATTTGCTTTTAAGGAAATAGATTCATTTGAAATTGAAAATGAATTTCATATGCTTTTGGGAAAAGGTTTTAAGTATTACAAAGCAAGCATTTTTATCCAAAAATAAACAAAATTGGGCATTGTTGATTATTCCAAAAAAAATTAGCAAAAACAACAAAAGATAAAGAGGTTAAGTAGCATTTCTTGAATAACTTCAAACATTTTAGATCCTCAGTAACTATAAAATTATCTCAAAGACAGTTATAAGTAACAATTATTCCATGACTGTATAGGAAGAAAACTTGAAGAAATTAAAATGGAAATCACTGTCAAAAGCCAAGAGTGCCACCTACTGGTTTGTTTTTAGAGTTCAAGTATGAACTCCTATGTGAAAAAATCAAGATGAATGAAAGTTGAGGAATGTAAACTTGTACAACTACTTTGGAAATCAATCTTGCGCTTTCTCAGACAATTAGGAATAGTGCTACCCCAAGATCCAGCTATACCACTCCTAGGCATATATCCAAAAGATGCTCAAGTACAAAACGAGGACATTTGCTCAACCATGTTTGTAGCACCTTTATTTGTAATAGCCAGAAGCTGGAAACAACCCAGATGCCCCTCAGTTGAGGAATGGATACAGAAATTGTGGTACATCTACACAATGGAATATTACTCAGCGATAAAAAAAAACAAGGAAATCATGAAATTTGCAGGCAAATGGTGGGAACTAGAAAAGATCATCTTGAGTGAAGTATCCCAGAAGCAGAAAGACATAGAAGGTATATACTCACTCATAAGTGGACATTAGGAGAAACATACTAAATATGTTTACTAAAATACTAAATAATATAGGAGAAACATACTAAAGTCTATACACCTAAAGAAGCTAATCAAGAAGGAGGACTCTGGGTAAGATGTTCAATCCTCATTCAGAAAGGCAAAGAGGATGGACATCAGAAGAGGGAGAAAACAGGAAACAGGACAGGAGCCTACTACAGAGGGCCTCTGAAAACTCTACCCTGCAGGGTATCAAAGCAGATGCTGAGACTTATAGCCAAACTTTAGGCAGAGTGTAAGTAATCTTATAAAAGAAGTGGGAGATACTAAGACCTAGAAAGGACAGGAGCTCCACAAGAAGAGCAACAAAACCAAAAAATCTGGGCACAGGGGTCTTTTCTGGATTGATACTCCAACCAAGAACCATTGATGGAGATAACCTAGAACCCCTGCACAGATGTGGCCCATGACAGTTCAGTGCCCAAGTAGATTCCCTAGTAATGGGGACAGGGACTATCTCTGACATGAACTGATTGCCTGCTCTTTGATCACCTCCTCCTAAGGGGGGAACAGCCTTACCAGGCCACAGAGGAAGACAATACAGCCACTCCTGATGACACCTGTTAGACTAGGATGAGAAGAAGAGAGAATCTCGGGAGCGGAGGATACGCCCGCTGAAATGGATTCCTCGCTCAAGGAAAATAAAAAATCGGAAAAATCCCAAGCACGAAACATCCAAGAAATTAAGGATGCCATCAAAAGACGAAACCTAAGAATAATTGGAATAGATGAAAAAGAAGACTCCAGGATCCAAGGACCAGAAAATATTTTTAAGAAAATCATAGAAGAAAATTTTCCCAACTTAAAAAAAGAAATGTCCATAAACATACAAGAAGCCTACAGAACACCAAATAGATTAGACCAGAAAAGAAATACCTCTTGTCACATCATAGTCAAAACACTAAACCTACAAAACAAAGAAAAAATATTAAAGGCAGCAAGGGAAAAGGGTCAAGTAACATATGAAGGTAAACCGATCAGACTCACACCAGACTTCTCATCAGAAACTATGAAAGCTAGAAGGGCTTGGGCAGAAGTCATGCAGTCTTTAAGGGAACACAGAT
>CM053763.1:5385512-5463551 GCA_028658305.1 Pachyuromys duprasi
TGGACTTGAAGGGGGCGGGGAGGAGGGAGATGAGGGAGGGAGTGGAAAGGTAGGAGGGAATGAAGGAGGGGGCTAGGCCTGGGATTCAAAGTACCTAACCTGTGATTGAGATAAAAATAAATAAATTAAAAAAAAAAAGTATTACAATTATCTTTTTCAAAAAGCACCTTTCTTTCAGTATGAATAGGATAAAATAATGTCACTTCCAACTGATTTCAGAAGAGAAAAATCACCCGAGTGAACCAATACTGGCCATCAATGATAACTGATGAAATGCCACAATTGGCTCACTATTATTCTCTCTACTCATATACTTCATATAGCTCAACAATCTCTGAGGGTATCACTTAATTATAAACCTATCTCAATATTTCATAAACACTAAGAAATCACAGTGAGACTTTTTTCACTCCTATCTCTAAAAAAAGGTTTCTATATGTTTATAATAAAAACAAAATAAGTAAATTGCAGCTTAACTCATAATTTAACAACTTATTCAAGAGTAATAAAAATGTCAATCTCATTAAAAGATGTATTTTTCCTAACATTTTAATTTTCATTAACATTATACTTTGTAAAGCAGGTACTATTTAGTAAAAGAAAGTGTCTATAAAAATTGGTAAAGTATCTAAATAATTTTATATAAAAACTCTTCATGTTAACTTATAGACATAGAAACAGCTATGTAGTTTTCAAAATTCTAACACTTTCAGAAGTTTGAACTCTACTATATCATATTTCAGGCTTCTCAAGCCTTATGCCTATAGAGTCCATATTGTTTTGTATTTTGTTTAAAGACAAGAGTTTTTAAATTTCAAATGGAAGTTGTTGTACCTTAAGTTTCAAAGTTTTGAGTAAATCACAAATTCCTAATGTCACATTTCTGTCTAACATCATAACTGCCTTGTCATATGCCTGTCCTTGTAGTCTGAGTGTTTTAAAAGAAACTAAGATTAAATTCTTCCAGGCTTAACAGTATGTATTAGCATGAGCAACTACATTTTATACTCTACTCAACGTTCCTTCTGAACTAAATGAGTAGAGAGAGAGCTTTTTAGAGAATTAAATAAATGTAGACAGGATCATAAAGCAAGTCTTAACAAATACAATAAAACTGAAATAACTCCTTGTATTTTACCAGACAACCATGAATTAAAGCTAGAAGTCAACAACAGAAACAGAAAGCCTACAAACTCAGTGAAACTGAACAACTCTCTTCTCAATGATCACTGGATCAGGGAAGAAATTTAAAAAAAAAAAAAAAGAAATTAAAGAATTTCTAGAATTCAATGAAAATGGAGGCACAACACACACAAACTTTTGAAACACAATGAAAGCAGTGCTAAGAGGAAAGTTCATAGTACTAAGTGCCTTCATAAAGAAATTGGAGAGATCTCATACTAGTGACTTAAAAGAACACCTGAAAGCTCTAGTACAAAAAGAAACACATTGAAGAGGAATAGATGGGAGGAAATAATCAAACTCAGGGCCAAAATCAAAAAAGTAGAAACAAAGAGAACAATACAAAGAAGCAATAAAACCAAGAGCTGGTTCTTTAGACGATCAATAAGATAGACAAACCGTTAGCCAAATTAACTAAAAGGCAGAGACACCATCCAAATGAACAAAATGAAAACTGAAGAGGTCATTACAACAGACACTGAAGAAATCAAAGAATCAATCAATATCAGGTAAACAATTTAAATAGACCTATAACACCCCCCCCCCAAGGAAATAGAAGCAGTCACTACAGGTCTCCCAAGCAAAAGACCACTGAGCCAGATGATTTTAGTGCAAAATTCTACCAGAGTTTCAAAGAAGAGCTAATACCAATACTCCTCAAACTATTCCACAATAGAAAAAGAAGGAACATGGCCAAACTCATTCCAATAACACATCATCCACCATTATCAAAATAGGCTTCATCCCAGGAATAGTTTAATATATGAAAATCCATCAATGTAATCCACTATATTAAACAAACTGAAGGGAAAAAAAAACACATGATCATCTCATTAGATGCTGAAAAAGCCTTTGACAAAATCCAACACCCCTTCATGATAAAGTCTTGGAGAGATGAGGGATACAAGGTACATAACACAATAAAGGCAATAAACAGCAAGCCAATAGCCAATCAAGTTAAATGGAGAGAAACTTAAAGCGGGATGTCCTATCTCTACATATCTCTTCACTATAGTACTTGATGTTCTAGATAGAGCAGTAAGACACCTAAAAATCAAGGGAATACAAACTATAAAGGAAGAAGTCAAAGTATCACTATTTACAGGTGATATGATAGTATACAGAAGTGACCCCAAAAATTCTACCAGAGAACTTCTACTGCTGATAAACATCTTCAGCAAAGTGAGTGAACACAAAATTAACTCAAAAAAAAAAAAAAAATCAGTAGGCCTTCTTTATACAAATGATATACAAGCTGAGAAAGAATTAGGGAAACTACAGCCTTCACAATAGCAACAAATAATATAAAATATCTTGGTGTAACTCTAACCAAGCAAGTGAAAGACCTATATGACTTCAAGTCTCTGAAGAAAGAAACTGAAGAAGATATCAGAACATGGAAAGATCTACCATGCTCATGGATCAGTAAGATTAACATGACAAACGGCCATCTTACAGAAAGCAATCTGCAGATTCAATTCCCATCAAAATAGCAATGCAATTCTTTACAGACCTTGAAAAAGCAATCTCAACTTCATATAGAAAAAAGAAAAACCCAGGACAGCTAAAACAATCCTGCACAACAAAAGAACTTCTGGGGTTATAGCCATCCCTGACTTCAAGCTATACTACAGAGCAACAGTAATAAAACAGAGCATGGTAATGGCATAAAAACAGGTTGATCAACGGAATTGAATCAAAGACCCAATAAACCCACACACCAAAGGACATCTGATTTTTGACAAAGCCCAAACCACACAATGGAAAAAAGAAAGCATGTTCAACAAATGGTGCTGGTCTAACTGGATGTCTATATGTAGAAGAATGCAAATAGATCCATATTCATCACCCTGTATGAAACTCAAGTCCATGTGGATCAAAGATCTCAACATAAAACCAGGTACACTAAATGTAACAGAAAGTGGGGAGTACCCTTGAATACATTAATACAGGCAACAACTTCCTGAACAGAACACCAACAGCCCAGGCACCAAGATCAGCAATATAATAAATGGGACCTTGGAGAAAAGCTTCTCCAAGGCAAGGGACACTGTCAATAGGACAAAATGGTAGCCTACAGAATGGGAAAAGATCTTCATCAACTCTACATCCAACAGAGGGTTGATATCCAAAACATACAAAGAACTCAAGAAATTAAACACCAAGAAGTCAAACAACCCAATTAAAAAATGTGGTGTGGTGGTGCATGCCTTTAATCCCAGCACTCAAGGAGGCAGAGGCAGGCAGATCTCTGTGAGTTTAAGGCCAACCTGGTCTACAAAGTGAGTCCAGGACAGATGAGGCTACATATAGAAACCCTGTCTAGAAAAACATAAAAAAAAAAAAAAGGAGGGGAGGAGGGGGAGGTACAGAGCTAAACACTGAATTCTCAATAGAAAATAGGGAATGGCCAAACGGTACTTTCCTTGGTCATCAGGAAAATGCAAATCAAAACAACTCTGAGATTCTTTCTTGCAACCATCAGAACGGCTAAGATCAAAAACTCAAGAGGCAGCACATGCTGGTGAGGATATAGAGTAAGGGGAACACTCTTCAATACTTATGGGAGTACAAACTTACACAAACCAAGTTTGGAAATAAATCTGGCAGTTTTTCAGAAAATTGGAAATAGTTCTACTTGGAGACCCAGCTACACCACTCCTGGAGATATACTCAAAAGATATTCCACCATACAACAAGGACATTTGCTCAACTATGTTCATAGCCAGAAACTGGAAACAACCTAGATGTTCCTCAAACTGAAGAATGGATAAAGAAAATGTGGTACATTTACATAATGGAATACTACTCAGCTGTTAAAAACAAAGACATCATGCAACTTGCAGACAAATACATGGAACTAAAAAATATCCTGAGTGAGGTAACCCAGACCCAGAAAGACACACATGGTATGTACTCACTTATAAGTGGACATTAGCCATCAAGTACAGGATAACCATGCTATAAACCATAGACCCAAAGAAACTAAGTAACAAGGACCACCCAAGGGGAAGCCTGAATCTCACTCAGACGGGGAAAAAAACCACAGACATCTGAAGTAGATGGAGAGGGAACTATGTGGGAGGAGGGGTAGAAGGAAACCAGGGGCAGGGATCAGATGGGGAGAGAGGGGTACAGGGGAAGTGGAGACACTAAGAGGACAAGCACCAGCTCCTGGGAGTCTGTGAGGGCAACTCTTTAACTGAGACTCCTAGCAGCAGAGGTATGGAGCCTGAAGTCACCACCTCCTGTAGCCAGGCGGAACTTCCAGTGGAGGGAGGGGGACATCAACCCACCCATAAAACCTTCAACCCAGTATTTGTCCTGCATACAAGAAGTGCAGGAATAAAGATGGAGCAGAGATTGAAGGAATGGCCAACCAACTTGAGGCCTACCCCATAGGAGAGGGCCAACCCTAAACACTATTCATGATATTTTGCAATGCTTGCAGACAGGAGCCTAGCATAACTGTCTTCTGAGAGGCTTCATCCACCAACTGATGGAAACAGATGCAGAGACCCACAGCCAAAGAACAGGTGGAACTCAGGGAGTCATGTGGAAGAATACGAGGAAGGATTGCCGGAGACTGAAGGGTCAAGCACACCACAAGAAGACATTCATAGTATACTAACCTGGACCCATGGGGGCTTAAGAAACTGAGCCACCAACCAAAGAGCATAAATGAAATGGAATTAGACCCTCTACACATATGTAGCAGGTGTGCAGCATGTTCTTCATGTGGGCCCCCTAACAATTGGATTGGAAGCTGTCTCTAACTCTTTTGTCTGCCTCTGAATTCCTTTCCCATAGCTAGGCTGCCTTGTCTGGCCTCAGTGGGAGAGGATGCACTTAGTCCTGCTGTGACTTGATGTGCCAGGATGGGTTGGTACCCATGGAAGAAGAGGGTAATGAGGAAAGGGAGTGTGAAGGTGGGACTGGGAAGAGAGAGGGAGAGGGCTGCTATCAGGCTAAAAGGTTATGAAATAAATTAGTGAAAAAAAAATCACTATAAATAAGTAACGAATGAATGAATAAATAAATTTGGGCAGTGTGAGCAAAGAGTAAAATGAAAATCATAGAACTCCTCTGGTGAGTTTTCTACAGTCTTGAGACATCATTAGTTCTTATAGTCCCAGCCAAAGGTGCTTATAACATGCCAAGCTTTTAAATGAAGAACAAGAAACACTACCACAAGCTTCTTACCAGCTATGATTGTTGTTGCTTGGCGCCTCACATTATTTTTATCCATGTATTCACCGTAGTCCACTTTCCCTTCCACAAATATACGAGCCCTGATATAAAGAAAACACGGTCTTTAGTCTGAAGATTCCAATTCTAATTAGAACCTTCAGAGTGTCAGCACATGGGGTAACCAGAACACACATGCTGAAGACGAAACAACTAACACTTCTTCACTGAAAACAATGCATATCTAGTTAAGCAGAGCATTGCTACTAAGGTATGGTACTGCCTTTTCACAGTCCAATACACAGAAAGCTAAGACTGGAGGATTGAATGTGTTAGGCTCACTGAGATCCTGCCTCAAATTTAAAGTTTTATATAAAGTACAGGAGATGCAATTCAGTGATACAGCTCTCACCTAGCACACACAGGCCCTGAGTTCAATCCCCAGTCTTCCTCTCACACATACACACACAGTAAATGAAATATCTGTTGACAATTTTCTTCAAATATCCTGTGTATTTATGTATATCTTCACATATTCATACACGCATGAAGAAAAGGTGTACAATTACTGAAAAGAAATTGAAATTGTCATCATTGCTGAATTTATGAAATATTTTTGATCCACAAATAAGTATTTCTAAACAAAAGAAGTACATCCATAAAAACATTCTTTCTATGCTTCCAGAAAAGACACATCTAAGGAAAGTTGTCAAATAAAACATAACTACTGTGAAATCTATCATAAAAACTCACGACATCAGACATCAAATATTCCAGGTTCACTAAAGACATTATGTAGTTGCTCAGAGGCCGACAGGACCGCCATGCTCCATGATCACAGTAACACAAGATCGCTTAGAGGCGTGTGCTACAGATGCTTTGCAAAATACACATGAAGCTATAGAGTCAATGGCCTTGCAATGTCTTGCCCCCTTTCTTTTTATTTATGTAGATACTGTACATAATAGAACTTGCCTGTACTTGTCAGCCGGCTAAACCCAGAGACATCCCATGAACATGATATTAAGGAACACATTAATATCAGTACTTAGGGAAATGGCAGACAAGAGAACACTTATTATCAATTCTTTTGACCATTCAATCCAAAAGATCCTCTCTTTATCTTACCCCTTTTTCACATACTGATACGCCACATCCCTGAGGCCTGGTCGAAACACTGATATTCGGTGCCATGTTGTCTTTTGACTGACATCACCTAAATCACCAGGTATAGGAAATGGGGTTACAATGCCAGCAGATAACACAAATGTCAACAACACAGAACATGTCTTAGGAAAACAAGCTTACAATTTCTAAAAGAAAGAGCAGAACTAATGGAGACTGCTTTATCTATAAGTAACATTTTTACTGTTAGATTAGCAGTAAGAAATAACATCTGCTTACTGCTGATAAAGTAAGAATCATAGCCTTTAATACTCACCTATTTGGTCACTGTCTCCAGATCGCCACATCTCATTTGTTGCTAGAGAAAATATCGTGACTGGGTTTTTTCCTTCCACCTGTCTCATGACAGGGTCCTGACCAACTCGTCCAAGTAACTGAACACGATTCATAGCTGAAATATAAAGCAGAGATGAAAGTAGAATAAGGACTCGCTGGTGACTATTAATGTTTATACTTCTTGAAAACTTGGTTCTCTGTACTCCAGTGTCACAGTATTTGGAGATGATCCTTGCTTAGGTAATTACGTATTGATGAAGTTATAAAGATGAAGCCTCCAAGATGGAATTAGTGTCCTTATAAGGAAAGGAAGAGATCAGAGTAGTCTTCAACCCACCCCACCATATAAAGACAGAAGTGAGAGGGCAACTATGTGCAAACCAGCAAGTGGTGCCTGACTGGTGACCCAACCATGCTGACAGCCTGGTCCTAGCCTTCAAGACCAGAGATGTAAGAAACAAGTATCTATGGCGTACACCTCCTGGTCTAGTCATTACAGTGATCAGGACAGTCACACAGGATAAACCCACACCTGAAACTGACAGAAATGTCCAAAAGATTAACAACTATAAACACTGCTTTATGAAAAGCTCAAGCTATAGAAGATCAACAAGTAAGCTAAAAGGGAAAATAAAGGAAGGCTGGGAGGGGAGAAAAGACTGACAAGAAAGCAGAAAACAGAAACTAGCCCCACAAAACAAATTTTCAGTTCTTTATCTTAAGCTAAAAAAGAAATCTGATATTTAAGAAAACCTATTACAAGAGATAACATAGAACCCCTGCACAGATGTAGCCCATGGTAGCACAGTGGGTTCCCTAGAAAGGGGAACAGGGACTGTGTCTGGCATGAACTCAGTGGCTGGCTCTTCCATCACCTCCCTCTGGGGGCGGGGAGGGGGCAGCCTTAACAGGCCACAAAGGAAGACAATGTAGCCAGTCCTGATAGGCTACGGTCAGATGGAAGGGGAGGAGGAAGGCCCCCATCAGTGGACTGGGGGAGGGGCATAGGAGAAGAAGAAGGAAGAAGTGTGGGATTGGGAGGGGACAAGAGTGGGGGCTACAGCTGGGATACAAAGTGAACAAATTGTAATAAATAAAAAATATATTAAAAATTAATTAAGTGGAAAAAAAAGTATTTCTGTGAAAGTATCCTTCGCACCCTTGAAGGACTGAGCAGGACAGATGGCAGCAGAAGGGGGTGATACCTAAACTATAAGCTCTATTTATACTAGGTCTTCACAGCCTGCAGTGCAAGGGGGTAAAATGAACCAATGATGGGCAGCACAGCTAAACACAGTCCATCAGCTCTATAGTACTGATAGTATTAGCAGAGTAGTATAATGAGTAACATTGTAAACTTAGAAATCTGTTACTTACAACGTTCAAGAACCAAACTGCTGGCTATTTCAGATTCATGTCTTACAAACTGATGAAATACCTATAGGAGAACAAACAAGTAATGTGGCCTTAAATTTTTTAGGAAAGAAAAATATCAATAAAAGAACTACTCACATTAATTCACCATTTAATCAACAGTTCCCACAAGTTCAAGGAAAGGATAGTAAAGATGAATGGAATACAAAAGAGAATAAAAAGAAATCAGTGCTTTCTAATGAATGTACTCATAAATCAATTAAGTAAACATAAAAAGTAATTATCAAGTGTTATGATATTTAGAATACAATCACTGTATTAAGCATCACTCTCAGTTATAGGCAATGAGAAATTGGTTGAATGATAACAAAATGATACATCTCTTGAATTTGTTACATATCTTTCTGACATTGCAATAGCCACTGCAGATTAAAAACTTACAATGTCTATAATAAAATTGTTTTCCCTGATTGGTTCAAAATTCATAAGAAATAAGACATCTCAAATAACTGCCTTAGAGTGCTTCACTTAAAAATGAGCAAAGATGATAGCATTGATTTCTTGAGGCTACTGCAAAAGATTAATAGTTTCTGTAGTGAGCTTGGTCTATTAGAAAGTTTCACTCTTTCAACAGATCAAAGAAAAACAGAGCAAAAAAACACAAAACAAAAACAAACAAACAAAATATATATATATCGTTCAAATGCATGACTATTAAATAGTCACAATTAATAAAAAAGGATATTCATAGCCAAAAAACATCACTTAATATTTAAGCAAATTACACCTATTACCATTTAATCATAAACTAACTATAGACACAATGTCAAATTATCCCTAACTTAGATCCAAGGAAAATTAAGCCCAGAGACTTGTCCAGGAGACTAAGAACTAAGTGGTAATCTATAACTTAGAACTCAGGGCTGTCTGACAAGGTTGTTTTTCCAATGTGCCCTCTGCTGCTGTCTTAAATGCATCTGTTCTACATAAAGGTAAGAAGAATACATATCACTACACACAAGAGTTCAGAGAGCTAGACATATTCTAAGAAACACTTCCTAAGTGGCAACATTGTTAATATAAACGAAAGGATCCAAAACACAAAAATGAAAGGGGTTGGCATGCCAAAGACGTCTCCTTTTAGAACAAGCAGCAGAAAGAACTAATTTATTCAGGACAGTTAACAAGACTCTCAGCTGCTTCAGGCTTCAGGCAGTGGGCTGAGGGTAATACTGTCAGTTTTGAAGTTCTCTCTGGTAGTGAGCCACTTTGAAGGCAGTTTTTTGGCATGTAATGCCTACCACATACGAAGGGTCATCTCAATTGACTGTTGCACAGGTCTGTGAGGGGCACCATGTAATTTCCAATTATGCAATCTCTCCACGCAAATTAGGGCAGAGACAGGACTGTAGCTCCAAGGTGTCAGGTTACATTATGATTTCTAGACCTGGCTTCTAAAAACTCCCAGTGGGGACCTGTTTCCTTCCCTGGCCTTTTAATACTGGCCTTCTCTTTCCATAGCCCTCAAATGAACACCCATTCCTAGAGTGTTTAGCTTTGTAACACTATCACTCAGGGTAGATAAAAGAATAAGATGTTATGCCACATGCAGGATCAAACTGCTAATCAGTTCCTATGTCATAATCACAGAAAATGCTAATCTGAGAGAGCAGAAGAGTCAGAACTCATTAAGTGTTACAGAATAACTATGTGCCTCATGTTAGGCACATATGAAATCATAACTCAGTAGGAAACTAGAAACAGGGAAAGGATTATTTAACTCTAATACTCTCAAAATGCAAAGTTACTTCATAATTGGTTTCAAAGATACTACTACAGTGTAACTTCTCCATTTAAAAAAGACTAAAAGTATTTGTAAATTAATGTGGGGATCTAAAGACAGATCAACTGAGAATAAGTTGGAGCTGACAACAGATTTTTTTATAAAGAAGTTGACTCATTAGTCTTTAACCAGAGAAGGATCATAGAAAGATTTTAGATTAGGAGAATTTACAAGACTTGGTACCCACATGCTACAATGAGGAAAAACAGTAATGGAGGCCTTTTTAAGGCTGGCCAGAGCAGAGGACACATGACAAGGTCACAGAATGGTGAAGAATTTGTGGCACTGGTGAGAGGTTTGCCCTTCTCTCTGGATAGTAAGATGGGAGTGGGGAGGAGAGGGAACAGGTCAGAAAAGAAACCAGAGCCATATGAAAAAGGGACAGAGGAGCCAGGTGGTGCATGCCTGAAACAGCAGTACTAGGGAAGCAGAGGCAGAGGGGTCCTGGTTCTTGATCATCCGCTTAACAGTGAGTCTCAAGGCAGCCTAAAGTGTGAGATGCTGTCTCAGACAGGCTAACTCCCCCTCAGCTAAATAACTACATGCATACACTGGTCTACGTACAGGTAACACTCATTAATGATTTGTACGATATATGTGACTACATTTTAAAATCCTTTTTGATTCAGTAAACATTATGAGTAGCACAGAAAAAAAAAAAAATCCATCCTGAACCTTGTCCATCAAATAAAGATATAAGATAATGGACAGACTTAAGAGTCTTTTGCCTATGTATTCAAAAGCTAAAAGAAACCTGATAGCTATAGACTATGAAAACACAGCCAAGCACTCACTAATGTAGAAAAGAGACTACCTGTAACACAGGTCTTCGAAACATGGCTTCGATTTTTCTTACACTCTAATCTTTAAGCTTTTCCTAAAGGAAAGGGGGAAAAACATGTAAGAGATAAATCAAACACTACCATATACATCAAGAACACACATCCCCTAGTACTAAATCCTAAGGGTATTCAATTTCTTTGGTATTTTTTGAAACGTACTTAAAGATTTATTATGTATACAGTGTTGTCTGCATGTACATCTGTACACCAGAAGAGGGCACCAGATCTCATTACAGATGGTTGTGAGCCACCACGTGGTTGCAGGGCATTGAACTAAGGATCAGCCAGTGCTCTTAACCTGATGACATTCAATGTCATATGCACCAAATTTGCACCCACGTCTTTGCACATTTGAAATTTTTCTCTTTCCTTTTAAAAACAAAAATTGAACAGGACAAAAGAAACGCTGTGGTTTTGGGTCTCAACTAACTGCAGAAAAGAAGGGCCGGGGGCCTGTCCTCACTCTCATTCCACTGCCTGCTAAATTTTCTTTAAAATACAAGTTCTCTTTTGAGAACATTTCTAATTTGTTCTGTTATTCTAACCCCCTAAACTGTCCCCAGCAGTAAGGGTTCACTAAATACTGCCATGAAAAGACTCAAATCAGTGTCCCCGTTCCGTCCGCGCGGGGATAAGCGGGTGCCTTTCCTCCGTTCGCGGGCAACAAAGGGCACAGCCGGGACACTCGAGCTCCTGCGCGGACCCGCACACCTCCTCCCCCGACTCCGCGCGCGTGCACTCCGGACACACAGCTCTGCCTCTACCTTCTCCCTCCTTCACCTGACGCACAGCACCGGACTGGTCCCCCAAGCAGAGGCTCGCTTCCTGTGCAGAGCCCGCAAAGCTCGCGATAGGCAAGGAGAAACCGGAAGTCTACGTTGTGCACCGTTGAAATGCTGCCGGCTGTGAGGGAAACACGATCCCTACAACTTAGAAGCGCCGGGGACCTTCTTTCCAGGCGGAAGTGGGTCGATGAATAGCGTCACCCGGGTGTAAATATATATATATATTTTTTTTCCTTAACGATCTCCACTCTCACCCCGGTAGTAGGCTCGCGCGGGGTAGTCAAACTCTGTCCCTGAGCTATCTTCCCAGACCTGAACTGAAATTATTTGATGATGTTCCCAGACTAGGAGAAGGAGTAAGGGAGGTGAAATAAAACCTGTAGGGGAATTAAAGCCGACGGAAGTCTCCTAATTCAGCAAGACTGGGATTAGGACCAGGGCGCTGGAATCGGAAAATTGAAGGGCTGACAAACACTCGGTGATCTGCTTATGTAAATATGTTGAGTCAAAATTATTCCAAGAAATACATGAGGAGCAAAATAGTTAATTTTTTTTTATTAATTACAGGTTCCGCACTGTGCCTGAGGCACAAGGAAAGTGGGCCTTTATTTTATGGGGTTTTGTGTACTATACTTTTTTTTTCTAAAACATTAAAAGTTAATGAAATTTCAAGACATTTTAAAGGAGTATTAAAAAACAACATTGCTTTATTTTAAAGGAAAGCTAAGTGTAATTAAGATTTTACTTAGAAGCTTAAATAGAAAAACTAACCAATATTTTTATAATATTTTTGCATTTTGTGTTTCAATTCCACAGCTCTGGCAATTACTCTAAATGGAGGACTTTAAAACAAAGAAGAAAAGACAGTGTCTCACTCTGTAACCATGGCTAGCCTGAGACTTAAAACGCACTATGTATGAAACTCATTCACTCCTGCTGGTCTCTAAATGACAGTCTTAAATAATTTCAATTAACTTAAGTTTATTGTCTTGTCTTTGGTATTGTGTTCATAGTAAAATTTTTTGTTTTACTATTTCCAAAATACCACATTTTGGCATTTTTTTATCCTGATTGCTGAATTTCTAACACTCCTTCAAATCTTGCATAGTTTACCCAAATCCTTGCTCTCCTCGGGTAAGCTGTGTACGGAGTCCTATAGTTTAAAGAACCCAAGGCAGCCTAGATGAGATATGGCTCCGTATTCCTATTTTTTGTTCTTGTCCAGTGTTAGAAGGAAGGGACCTCCAAATCATTCTAACTCATTGCCTCCTTAGGTCGATTCTTGCCATTTAAGAAATTTAAAAAGAAAAAAAACCTGAACTTTTTCAACATACATTTTAACCTTTTCTGAAGTCTGGCTCAATAGTGATGTGGTTATAGGTATTTATCTTCCTTTATTTCCACCTTGACAAAGTTGGTTTTCTGAAATGCAGGGTACTGTTCGGAGCCTTGCACTCCTGCTCGTCATAAAACATCCCATCTACACATTGCTTCAGTGGCTTCCTATTTTAAAAATCTTTCTGTAGACAAGGCAAAGGAAAAACTAAATGCACTTTTTCTTCCATTGTGAAATTCCCTCCCACCCTTGCAAGCTTTGTTTTAATGGTCCCTGTCATGAACTTTGGAATAAATCTTAATTCTTTTTCCGAGTTACACACATGTATTAATTCACTCACCTCTATCCAGTTCCTTTCCTCACGATCCCATTAATACCACGATTCTTCTATGCAAAGAAAATGTAGAGAAGGTTGTTTAAAGAAAAGTTGAGGGTTCCCTGGTGTAAACTCTTTAATTTTATAAATAACATCTGAATGAAGAGTCTTGGCTGAGCATCATTTTCCACTCAGAAAGCGATCCACACATTCTCCTTAGATAGTTGTCAGTAAAAAGTTGCAAGCGCTGCTCCTTCATTTTTTTTTTCTTTTTTGACACAAGAGAATGTTTTGTAATGTCAGGGAGGAACAGTACCTGAGGCATTTCTTCTATTAATGGATCCTTCTCAACAACAGGCACTTCAACCTTGGTCAACTGTCAGCGTCCTCAGCATTTAAAATGCCCCCCCATACACATCTTAATAATTCTGTGTTCAACTACTCACCTTTTTTGCATATTGTAATGTTAATGACAATGAAGGTGTGTCATCCCCATTGATGATGAGCTCTTAGAATACAAAGACCCTGTTATGAACACACATCTTACAGTGAACCTTAAAACAAGTGTAGTCTTCACAAGGGCTCAGCTTTCAGGATGGAACACAAAAACCTGAATGAAAATATGAGTTCAGGCAAACAAATATACTGAAATGTTGAGGAACCAAAAAAACTTAACTAAACTGAAAAAAAATGTCTCAAATGTTTCGTAGAGTTACAAGAATATATACTATGTTTTAAGACCATTGTAGGGGAACCCAGAACCTTTTCCACACAGAGAGAGTGACGAGTATGATGGTTTGAACAAGAATGACCCTATAGACTCATATTTGAATGTTTTGTTACCAAGGAGTGGGACTTTTGGGGAAGAATTAAAAGGATTCGGAGGTGTGGCTTTGTTGGAATAGGTGTGCTCTTCTTGGAGGTGTGTCGCTGGGGATGGCCTGTGAGTTGTGAAACCCCACACCAGGCCTCATGTCTCCCTGTCTGCTGCCTACAGATCAGGATGTAAAGTGCCATGCCTGTCTGATTCCTACCATGATGATAACATCCTAATCCTCTAAAACCATAAGCAAGACCTTAATGAAATGATAGCATACATCTTTAATCCCAGCATTCAGGGAGGCAGAAGCAGGCAGGTTGCTGTGAGTTCAAGGCCAGCCTGGTCTTCTAAATGAGTCCAGGACAGTGAAGGCTACACAGAGAAACCCTGTCTCTAAATAAGTAATTGTTGCCTTGGCCATGCTGTCTCTTCACAGCAATAGAAAAGTAATTGTGGCAGAGCAGGACAGAGAACAGAAGGAGGGGGACTGAGGTTGATTTGATCATGTAGTTCATCCGTGAACTCCGAGCCTTCCCAGTTAACTGTGATGATGGGTAGCAGCACCGGGGCTTTTCTCAGTTTGAATTCTTAAGAATAGAAATCTATAGACTTCAAACCTTCCAAAACTGACTGGAGAACAGTTTTAGCCCATACCTGGGAGTGCAGAGTATGGGCTGACATTGCCATCTGTCTGTGGATGGCAGTACTTTACCATAAACAGAAAGTAAGTTGGTGCAAACAAAACCACAAACCTTCGGAAAGTCTAATCTCACTTTTAAATCTCTTTTCTAAAGCCCCCTAATGACAAGGAAGAGCCTTCCACATGAGATAATTAAAGTAGCATGTACTTTAAGGCTTTTTGAAAGCAACTTTGGAAATACTTTGTAGTCAATAGGGGTATTTTCTTAATTTTAAATTAATTTTTAACAGGTTGCCTTTATTCAAATTGCAAAAAGAATATATTTATGGCCAATAAATTATATCCATTGTCAATGTACCTATATCTGTGCAGTTGGGTTTATGGTGTTGACACAAAGACATGTTACTACTAACCTACATTGCCTCTTAACTGTAAGAAATTTCAATGAATTTCACATTCTTTGTCCATATTACAAAGGAGAATGTTTTACCCATGTTTGTCTTTGGACAAGATAAAAATCTTTATTTACAAATGTTCTGTTTTCTTAAATGTATACAGAGGGAAAGATTTTGATTAAAATATGTTAAAAGCACAGAAAATAAAAGGGCAAATTCTGGTAAAAAAAAATCAAAGGAACCTGATGATAATGTTCAAAAACTCAAAAGCAAATGGAATCGGCCACAGAGACATAGAACATGTCAGGGATGGCCATAAGGGGGATGGCATGCATGGGGAACAGGTACATCAAACTTCCTGGGGGCCCTGGCTCTGTTGGTTTTGTTTCACAAATTAATAAGCAGCTCAGGAATGTCCACATTATAGTCTTACTTATAATTATTCCACACAATAATAGTCTTTTATTTAATAATACAAAATCAGAAAATATATCAGACAAATTCCTTGCTCAAAGAAGCTGGCAATTGTAGGAGTAGGTTCAGCGTGGGAAGCACTGCTGAAATACAGGCATCATTGAACTGGTACTTCAAGCCATATTTTATTCCTGTCTATGTACAGGGAGAGTTTCCTGGAACCTAGTAAAGAATAAGTGATGCTAACTTCTTAGTCCATAGGCCAAAAGAATGTGTTTCTGCTTCTTTGAGTTCAGAGGCATTTTGGCCATTATTCATCAGATGTCCTCAGTAAGTAGCACTAGAAACATGACAGTAGGGAAGAAAAATGTCCAGTATCTATGATACATGAGACTGTTGCTAGGAAGAAACCCTAAAAGCTCCGTGATTTTGCCTACAGATGCCACATTGGGATGGCTTTTGAAATCATGGTGCTTTCAAGCTGGCTCAGTCTTGGTCACTGTAACAGTTTTCTGAAGAGTGCATGGCAGAAGGCTGGCTGGTGAGAAGCAAGCACCTAAAAGGAGGATACCCCACAGGAGCAGCTTGAGGGCTTCCACTCCTTTCCCTCACCAGATGTCTTGTGCTTCCTGGGCTTTGGTGAGCTCCATAAGTCCCAGGATAACCATGGAGGTCTCGCTGAGAGGTCTGGACTTGCTGAGCTCTTATCAGTTCCCTGCAATCAAAGGATGTAGGCATGGGTAAAGTCTTCCCTAGCTAGAGGGAGTATTTATAATCACAGCTAATTTCTCTCTTTATTTCAGTCTTAAAAATGAAGCCTGAGCTATATGCAGAATAGAGTAATTAGTTCTTGTGGTTTTTACTGTCGTTAAAAAGGTTGATACATGCATGATTCACAAATCACCTTTAAAATTAAAATTCTAGGTGAACAACTCCTTAAGCAAAATATAAGGAGTGTGGGGCAACAACCAACAGATCTTATAGAAACACAGTTACTCATTTTATCTGCTATGCATACATATTATAAATATATATTATATTCAGTTGTTTTCATTCAACAATGGCTGAGTTGAATCATCACAGCAGAAATAATACATCCTACGAAGCATGAACTTTTTTAGTATCTATTCCTTTACAGAACAAGCTGACCAACCATTGGTCTAGACAGTTTCAAGATGCCACCTGCCCTATCTCTTGTAAGTGACCAGCACTTATATTGAAGATGAGTCACTTGTACCTTCAGCCTAGCCTTATAGAATTATGTACACTACACCTTTACAGACAACTCACATTCTTCTGAACAATATATATATATATATGTAAACTATAATATGCATATATATGGGTATTTTGTAGTCTATTACCTGAAACAATGAAACTTAAAAAGAGCAAACATATGAAGTGGTTTATTAGGAAGAATTAATTACCTCCCTAAAGGCTAAAAGTCTCCTCAGTTCAAAACTAAAACGTGGCTTTGAAACTGTTCAAGTTTTCAAGCTAGTTCTTCCAAGATGGACTTTGTAGCTAAGCAAAGTTGAACTTCTGAGCAAATTTCAAACAAGGACCATATTTCATTTCTTTCCTTTTTATTTTTAATAGTGCACATGTGATACAATAACAAACTGAGCATTCTCTCAAAAGTCTATGTAAATACCATTGTATGACCTCTTCCAGCCACACCCATACTAATTCCCATTTGTCTAATGAAGGAATAAATTGATAAACGAACACAGACCTACATCAACTAGAGATCAGATTGCCCTCTTTTCCCAGAAAAAAACATGCATCATCTTCTAAACATGTTATCAGGATAGGATGTCTGCCTTCTGTCCCTGCAACTTGATGCTTTCTAAAGTAGTTTTCTACTCACCTAAGCATCCTAAAACATTTCTGTTTAACTAAGACTATCATAGGTAATCTCCAAAGAGTTATTTGATACCTGCTGTCCCTCAGAATCCAAGGACTTGCTTATCACCGGTATTTCCTTGTATTCCTCCCTCCTGCTTCTTTGGATTACTTGGAATTCTCTTTCAAGCTGCCTCGTCTCAGAGCTACAAAATCCCATGCCATAAAACAAAGCACACTTCTTGTGGGCCACAGTCTATGTCTCATGACATAGAATATACAATAAGCATGAATCCAAGCAGATACATCAGTCTAGTCAAACCACTGCTAGTGGTTCAAACAGATGCTTTCTTGACTCCAATAACAAACTGACCTTTCTAGTGTGGCTATCTTGGATTTCTCTAAGTTCAGTTGTTTCTGAAGTTCATCTGTCTTCTCCAGAAAGGGCCGGAGAATTCGACTTCTGGCCAGAGCTGCTGCGGAAGGTCTCTCCTCTGGATCAGGGTGAATCATGTTCTGAAGATTGATTTAGGACCACAGAAGTTTCAATACTGGAAGCTTCTTCCCAGTCAAGCTGACTTCAGTTCAAAGTCTACTGCTGGGTATTGTAAAACTACTCAGTGAAAACTCTGTTCCACCTTGAGCAGATGGGAAACCGCTTGTCCGTACCTATGGCTTGAATTTCCACTACATTGTACTCCTTTATATCTTAATGACCCTAAAATACTTATCTCAGGGTAGAAATCTGTAACCTAAGATTAGTTGAATATTGTGGCATTACCATGTGATTAAAATATCAGTCTCTAGATACTTAATATATGTAATTATTATGGTGTCATATGATGACAAACTATAAACTTTCCATTATAGTCCAAGTTTACAGCAAGCACCAGCATTTACTCTGTAACTGCAGCTCATTTTTTTCTGAAATTCAGTAAAATGCTATTCTCTGTATGGGGATGTTGTAAGGCTTGAGTCAATTAAAATAAATTATATAATATACATAGGACAGAACTAGAGTGTATGCTGTATACCGAAATACACTAATCATTTAGGCATCCAGTAAATATGAACTAAATTTAAGATTCATTTATAGTATGAGTATGTATACACAGATACATATACAGTATATATACATACATATATGTACACATACATATATAATATACATATGTGTATACAATATAATATACATACATATATAATATACATACATATTATGTATTATGTACATAATACATACACATAATATACATATTATGTGTATACATATGTATATTATATATGTATATTTATTTGATCAATGAGTAGGCTATTAACAAAAGAGCAAATGAATATTTTTCTTCTTTCTTAGACAGCAAAATGGAAGACGGAAGAATCTGTAACTACAGATTCTTTGAAAATTTTAGGTAAAGTGTGGAACTCAAGTGTAATGTCCATAGAAGTAGGTATTTCTAAAGCAATGTTAGGGATCCTAACCACCTAGCCAACCTTGATTTATTTATTTATTTTTAGGGGAGAGGATATGATTCCAAACTTCTTGGTAGCTGATGTCTTGTTATTGGTTTGGTTTGTTTTGTCTTTGCTTCAATATAATATCCTGCTTTTGTTATCCCTATGCATACACATTTATAAGAACAAATATCAAAGATTTTTGAATTGACATCCATTTTCCTCAGCTCAAATAATTGGTATTGTCAATTATCAAAAAGTTGCTTACACTTTTAAAGATACTCTTGAGGTGCTTCTTTTGCAAAATTGTCATGACTGGACATTGACAACAGTGCAACCCTGAAGTTGGAGGGGAAGAGGAGATTTGAATTTAGAATTACCAATTATTAACTGAATACAAGAACCCCTCTGGGCCCCTGAAAGATGATACCTAGCAATGTATCAAAACAGATGCTGCGACTCATAACCAAACCTTGGGCAGAGTGCAGGGAATCATGAAAGAAGGGGCTGTTAGTATGACCTGGAGAGGACAGGAACTCTACAAGGACCAAAATATATCTGGGCCCAGGGGTCTTTTATGAGAATGATTCTCCAACCAAGGACCATTCATGGATATAACCTAGAACCCCTGCTCAGATATAGCCCATTGCAGCTCAGTATCCAAGTGGGTTCCCTAGTTAGGAGAACAGGGACATGAACTCAATGGCTGGCTCTTTGAATATCCCCCTCCACAGCGAGGGAGGAGCAGCCTTGCTAGGCCACAGAAGGGGACATTGTAGCCAGCTCTGAAGAGACCTGATAAGCTAGGATCAGATGGAAGGGAAGGAGGTCCTCCCCCAACAGTGGACTTAGAGAGAGGAGATGAGGGAGGGAGCTTCAGCTGGGATACAAAGTAAATAAACTGTAATTAATATAAAAGTAATATTTTTTAAAACTGTAAAATAAAAAATATTGCAAATCTATGTGAAATCATATGGAGGAATGTCTGCTATGAAATGATAAACGTTTGGCTGTAAATCAAAACAAGAACCCCTCTGAGATCGAGTTTCCTCTACTGCAGAAAATGTACCCTCTGCCATTCTATAGAGTTATTAGGAAGAGGAAATAAAATGTCCACATCAGTGTATTGTGGAAGTTAAGTTTTCTTAGGAAGTTTCAGTCTGTCTTATGTGAACTTCCTACTTCCTCCCTCCTTCAATTCATGCATGGTCCCAACAAATTCATATTAATTATCCCCTGCCATAAGTGTTCATATTAATTCATATTGACTAACCACCACACTTGTCATCACATTTAAAGTATAGATGTTACATCTTTCATCTCAGAAGAGGTGCTACCTTGAGAAGACCGTAAAAGTCATGTGAGAGCTCCTGAGGAATCTCTGGGAAGTTCCCCTTGCGGATATGATGCCACATATCACCATTGATGGGTAGTGACTCTGCTCCTGCAGCCATTGCAATCGTTAACCCTAAAGCAAATATGTCTGCTTTGGGAAGGTGTTGATAGTTCTACAGAACAGAAGACAGGAAGACCAGTTAGTGTGCCAAGCAGAGTGAGTGTAAAATGCGACCAGCAGACATTTGATTACATGTAAGCTCTCAGTACTATGGGCCCTTCGCTTTCAGCCTCACCTGGGCGTACAGTTATATTTCCTGTCATTTCTGGTTTATACCTAAGAAGCTAAAGGCGACATAAGCAAACCTTAACAATATTTCTGTGCCCTGAGAGCCCAGGGCAAAATCTTAACACCATTTTATTCTGTCAGATTCAAGGAGGCTTGAACACATAATTAGCTGATCAAAAGAAAAAAAATGTTTTCCCCTAAATTATCTAGAAGGAAGTTATAGTCTTGCTAGGTCAGACTCAACAGGAAGCATCAACGAACAGTCATTTTAGTGATGAGAGCTGGGGGTGGGCTATCAGGAAGATAACAACATGATAAAGACAAAGATTACCATGAAGAGATGGTTCCCTTCCTACTATGCAACCCACAAGGCTAAGAATTCTAAGAAATACTAGTAACAACGAGGGATCTTTAGAAATAACTATGTAAATATTGATTCATTGTTAATGGAGATAATATTTCTATGCTTTTTGGGAATTTCTTTACTGTATTTGGTCTCTATAATGGAAATGAGACTTTAAAAGTTTGAATTACAAATATATACCCTTCATTTTGGGCACCATGAGCCTTCCTTTGATAGTAAAAACAGTTGAAAGAATTATAAGATTCATTGCACTTCTGTAGCCCCAGCTACTTGGGAAACTAAAACAGGAAGGCAACAAGTTTGTAGCATCCATATTAGATAACATTACACGATTCTGTCTAAAAAATTAAAAATTGAAAAAAATGAGTTCTTTCCCCAACCTCGTTCCCTTAGTGTATACCTCTTGCAAGATCTCCTTAGCCAGGAAGCGAATATCTCCTTCTTCCACTTTAGGTTTGTTGATTGATGTCACATGGCCCAGGTCACCTTTAAAAAGAAAGGGTGTTTTTAAGAATATGTCCTTTTTTGGGAGATGGAGTAAATGTAGCTATCAGTTTATTTATAAAGTAATACACTGATGGAGTAGAAAGCAGACTCACCAATTTTATACATTACACTGGCAGAAAGAAACCAGTCAGCTTCACTTTCAGCCTCTTCTGGGGCTATAGGAGAGTCACTATGCATTTTATGACAAATAAAGATGTTACCTTTAAAAATACAGAGTAGACATAAGTATTTCTGAGTTTCCACCCCACAGAGTGCCTTTCATGGTTATGACATTTCAGCTTTCCTCCTTTGATGTGGTTGTAGAATGACTACTAATCTTTGAATTTTAATTTGTTTCTACATAATCTTTGTGTGTTTATATCCGTATATCTATGTATCTACCTATGTATGTGGGAACGTATATAGATACATCTATATCTATCTCTATCTATCTGTCTACCTATCTGTTGTCTCTCTTTCTCTCTGTCTCTGTCTTACTTTGTAGCTCTGGCTAGCCTGGAACTTATTATGTAGATGTTCTCAACAAACAGAACTTGTTCTACATCTGCCTCCTGATTGCACAAACCCAGCTCTGTGTAATCTCTTAAATCATGTCAGAGCAGCCAGTGATGGGAAAACACCTATTAAATCACCCTTGTACTTTCCCATCCTCTGAAGAGCATGGTTATATGCTATCTCAAAATAAACAAAGCTCACAAAAATAATGGCAACTTCTCCTTAGGTTTCACAAATGATAAACACATTCATTCTGTTCACTCTGATCTGGGCTGACTTAGAAAAAATATAGTACCAGTTACAAATACAATCAGAATGTAGCTGACATACTGTCAGCTTTCTATGTGGTAAATTAAATATCTAGTCTTATATTTTTTTCTACATAATAAAGTATCTTTTTCCCTAATATTCTCTGGCTCAAGAAGAAAATTATAAAGATATTTGACTCAATCAGTTTTGGGAAAGAAATGGAAGAAACTGATTTTTCTAGACAATACTGTCTTTAAGATTGAAGGTCCACAGGTACAGATTTCCATGATGGTTTACAAAAAACATATGGAAGGGATATAGGCAGAAAAAATACTAACTGGGTTTCATGTCCAGGTGTACCATGCCAGAGTTGTGGATATACTTAAGACCCAAGGAAATCTGTAGAAGGATGTCTTTGAGTTTGGCCTCTGGGAAGTGATTACCAGATGCAGCATTTTCAGATATAGCAGCTTGCAGGCTCCCACCTGAGGAAAAATTGTGGTGAACAACACAACAGATGAACAAAACAAGTGTGGAAAGGCACCAGAAATGATCATCAGAGACTTGAACAAATCTCAGTTCAGTTGTCAGAGCAAAGCATACAATATCAGCCCTGCGATGGAGCCAGAGATTTTATGATTTCAGGAATTTGAAAGAGGAAAATAAGATTCTAGTTTCTCAGTACATGTCCAGATAGCCAATATGTGACCCTACTCTACTGCCTTAGGCATGTGTGCTTCATCTAATTATTAACAATAAGACAATCAAGCCAACTTGGGTAGTTACTATACTGGTATTTATAATCAATGCCATATCAATGTCAGGCTAGTAACTATAGAGCATTAGTAATTTCAACGTGACTCTTATTTCATTAATGATAGATCATAAAACTGGAAACTTAATGGTTGTGACTCAAAAGAAAATTTTAAAGGTCTTTATATGTCTGAATCCTGTATTTTTACACTGTCTGTAGACTATTTTGATTTAACTTTGTTATCAATAAAACACAACTTCTGAGTTCACATCAGGCCTGGGCTTGGACACTCACCCTAAGGTGTTAGAATGTTTCTGAACATTTTTATTTTAGAGTTCACTAACAAGGTCTTCAAATTAGAGGCCTGACTTCTATTAGCAGGTACAAAGCCTACAGCTGAACTTCTTACAACAGTAGGGTCTAAAATGATAATAGAGGTGTTACGGACATTTATACTTAAAAAACAAAGTATCCCTTGTAAACTTTAAAGGCAAAGTTTTAGCATAACTTTGTTATGCTAAAATAAGTATGTTCAGTAAAAAAAAATTCCACTCCCTTTCAACACACACAAAGACATGACAAAAGGTTATTTCTCTAGGAATTTTAGAAGAATTCATGTAAGGAATGCAAACATTTTAATTTTGCGTAAAAATGAAGATCCTGTGAAACTGAATTTGTAGGTGAACTTATTGTGTGTCAACAAAGAGGAGCAGCTGCATCCAAGAGAACTCTACCGCTGAGGCCAGCCTGGGTATTCCTAAGTGGCAAAAACCACCTCTAATTCACACTCCTCTTCTGAAAGACCAAGAGTATAATACATATTTTTTTGAATTGGATGTTTACCCTGGCAACAGGGAAAATGAGTAAGTCAAGGACCTCTGTCAGAACACAGGCCAAGAATGGAGTCACCTGAGAAAATTCCCAGAAAACAAGAGTCTTGTGACCTCAGGGTTTTTTAAGCACAGACTTGTTCATGGAATGTGCTTTCGTGTCCCTCACAGGTGTAGCTGATAGGAGGGAGTTTACTTCAGCTGTTGTTATTCTCACGGCTCTATAGAAAACCGTGTTTTTGCCATATGTACCTTGTCTTTGTGATTGTAAATTAAAAGCACTTTAACTCCTTGATAGGAAGAACATCTTTAAAACATACTTGTTTTCCTCTCTGCTAACAGGGCCTAAAAATAACAGAACAAATAAAGAGCAAATAACTTCTAACAATAAAATGAAGAAAGCCATGAGATATTTCATCCAGACATACACATCCTCACATTATCATTTTACAGTATTTTATTAATACTGATATTTTTCTCCCGACACTGGCTCCTGGTTTGTTTAATGAAAAAATACAACCATTTATGGCATTCCATGGTAAATGCTGACCCTGATCTGCCATTCAAACAAGTAGAATCAGGAGTTGGTTTTGTAGGATTTCAATGACAGAAGATGCCACATACACAAATATTGTCATTACAGAGAGATAAATAGTCTAACCCAGAATCAGTTGAAATCCAGGGGGCCTTTTGAATCTATCAGAGACCTTTTAGTAGTCTAGGCTGATCCAGAGGTGATTTTCAAGGCATTTTTGACAAGGGTCAAGGATACAGAATGGGCATCTGATTGGTTCAGGCTTAAGAAGGACAACAGGAGAAATTATGAAATTAATATTAGATGGCTATTATCTCTAGTAATAGTGATCTGATATATATGTGTACATATTTGGAAGGCTCCTACCATATCATCTAAATTAAAATCACAACTGTACATGTACAACTGACTGCTTTGACAGGCTAAGAGATGAGCAGTGGGAAGGCATAGATGAAAAGAAGTAAAAAAGAACTAAATTACAAAATCTGTTTTACATCAGTGAATGAGCACTCTGTCAAGACAATGGGCCAATATGATAAAGCAACAAATCCCTGCTACCTGGAACCTACCACACCTAACATGAAAGCCCCTGCATGGGTTTTAAGGTCCTGTGTAGTACCCCTAGCTTTTACCTTGCTGATATTATTTCCTAGAATATTGGTTTTCCTACTTTCTCTTAGGTCAGACCACTCTCAGCATTTTGTCTTTAACCTGCCTGATGTTCCAACAACTGGTTTGATTTCCTAAAATATAGTCCTTCTGCAAGGCCTAATTAAAGTCTTACCTTCTTTATGAAACTTGGAGCTACCCTATTTTTACTATGCATCAGGTATTGACTCTCTGCTAATATTTGGCATGTGCTATTGTTAATTCTCAAATCACTTCTGTAATAAATGTTACCATCCATTTATGCACTCTTTTTGAGTGATATTCCAGTAATTAACTGTACAGCTAGTGGGCATCAGAGTTGGCTATAAACCCAGGTCTTCCCAGCTTTAATACCTAGGCCCCTTCCAGTGCCCTGTCATATATTTCTGACTGCTTCCTTACCTATGATTTTACCAGAAGGCTTTGCATCAGATTTCTGTATGTAGTTCTTCTAACAGAATGAGCGGAGCAAAGCACCTGGAGGGACTTACCCATACTCTCTGTCTGGAGTATTTCTCTGCCTAGAATTTACTAGAGTATCTGACTTAGAGAAGGCATTCAAACACTGAAGTGAAGTAAAGGAATATTGTAATGAAAACAACTTCCTCATCGTGCTGGTTTTGAAATTTTTGGAACCTTTTCATTGACTTTACATCATATTAACATTTTATTGGTTAATTTTTGCTGTTTCATACTTGTACTAGCCGTAAAAAAATCATGGAAATCAAAACAATTTTCCTTTTAGAAAAAGAGGAGAAGAAAGTAATAAGCTTTAGGTTTTAATATAAGGGAGTTGGGAAGAAAAGGTGATCCAGAAAAGGATCATAAGCATAAAGAAAGGCTCCACCTTCCCAAAGACTATTAGAAAAAAGGGAGGGAGTTATGGTGAGTTTAAAAAATAGAAAAGACCATAGGTGAAGACTAAAAGGATGTCTTATCGGTAAGAGAAATGCCAAGTTGTTCTGCAAGATGTGTGCCATTCCCTACCTTCCACATTATTTTCTCATCTACTTGTTCATTCTCCCACTTCCCTAAAGGAGAGGCTTTGTTACCAGTCAGTGTACTCCAAGGCCAGGCTAGACCACTGTATGCAGGGGCTCTGGGTATGCACTAGAAGTCCTAGAAGGTAGACTACACTGTTAAAGTCATTCAGGGTGGCTGTGGGGAAGAAGATTGCCAAGTATTCTTTAGTCAGAATTCATATTGCTACCCCTAAAATTAGTGCAGATATTAGTATATATATACACACACACATACATCTGAAGGCACTGAGTTTGGTCATAGCATCTACCCCGTGCCTTTATGGTGGTGAGAACAATTTAGTTCAGAGATTTGAAGCAGTTAAGGGATGAAAGATCCCTTAACTCAGAAATTCATGGAAAAATAGGCAAAATGGGTAAAGCCTTTACCAAACCAACAAAACTAGGAGCCTTTATTCCAACGTTCCCCACCAATGTTAGAGTTTATTCCTTTCCAAGTACCTTGTGGATGGTAACAGATTTAAACTAGTACATTAACTCTTTCCTTTCCAAGTAAGATGAGCCGTGACGGGATTAACAGCATTGTTAGATCAGCTACACCAGCTCTGCACACACACACACACACACACACACACACACACACACACACACACACAGACTACTTCAATTCTCTTGTTAATCTCTGTTTTCAAGCACAAACATTTTCAGTATGAGTGATATATAAAGACTTAAACTGAGGAGGCAAACTTATTTCTGAAGATTTAAAAAGTTCACCCCCACCTCTGTAATAGTCCATACTTACCATTACAATATTCATTCTGAATGACCACGTGATCATCTTCTGCCCATGAAGAATAGTAGCGTACCACATGGGGGTGATGGCCAAGCACTGCATGAGCATAAACTTCATGCAAATCCAAACTCCCAAGGGATAGAAGAGCATTTAAAAAATTAATTGAGATAATAGGGATTAAAGGTGTTGTTTGTTTTTGGTTTTTTTTTTAGGAAAACATGGGAGGCATTAAAATAACAAAATATTTTTCTAGGGCCTGCTGCATCCTTGGTATTTTATCTATTCAGTCCTTACAGATTCTTGGGAAGATACATTGAAAAACATGATGAGAGTAAGTGACTGATCCAAGGTGAAACTGGTCCTAAGAGCAGAACCTTGGTCAACCATGTTTTATTCAAAGTCTATGTTTTATTCACTGAGCATGGCATATATGTGCTTACTGTCTCAATAGCAGATAAGCTTTGGGTCTTAGTTTCACTGTATCACAGTGCCAAAACCCTACTAGGCATAACAAGAAAGCCGTCACACATTTGGTTGTAAATACTTTTATGGATCTGGCTTCTCCCTAAAAGCTAGATAGTCATTGGAGTCATTGTTAGAGTCAGTCAGTCTGTTGGAGTCATGGGGAAAAAAAGCCTTGAAAGAGATGTGCATTGTGCAGAAGAAAATCAAGTTCTGCCCTTGATTGATACCAATTTAAAAATAATAAGCCCATAATTTCTGGCTTCAGCATGGTCAGTATAGATGAAAAAAGCCCACGGAAGCATTGACTCAATCTAAAAATAATTGTTTTTCCTTATCATCAAGGGAACATGGATAGTTAGTTCTGGATGTTAAATGCAAACATTGCTAATAGTTTTCCTTTGCATAAAGTATCAAATTTTAATACAGTTAATTATTGTTCATGTACTGGTTACTTTTATTGTTAGCTTGATACAAACTGGAGCCACCTAGGAAGAGTGAATGTCATTGGAGGAGTAGCGTATAGAATGGGATTCCAGCCATGTCTATGAGAGCTTGTCTTGCTTGATATTTGGTGTGAGAGGGCCCAGCCCACTGTGGGAGATACCAACTTTAAAAAAATATAAGAAAGCAGGCTGAGCATGATCTAGGGAGCAAGCCAGTAAGCAGTATCTCCCTCCACCCATAGTTCCTGTCTCTGCTCCTATTTGAGTTCCTGCCCTGACTTCTTTCCACAATGGATTGTGATCTAAAAGCATAAAATAAGTAAACCCTTTCCTCCTCTGCAAGTTGGTCTCAGTCACAGTGTTTGTCAGAGCTGCAGAAGGTAAGCTAGGAGAGTACAAAACAGAGCTAAACCACTGATTGTATCTCTTATCTTACAGCATTTCAGATAAACTTCAGTAAGTACCAGGAGATCATTCCATAAGTCAACTCATTAGAATGGCAGTAAGACCAGTAGACAGAAAAGCCAAGAAATTAAAACAACAGTAGCATGCTGGTTGGGGTAGTGCATGTTTTTAATCCCAGTGGAGGCAGGCAGATCTCTGAGTTCAAGGTCAGCCTCATCTACCTAGTAGGTACTAGGCTACCCAGAGTTTATATGATAAGATCCCATAACTGCAAACAATAACATGATCTCAAGTTATCACACTCTGTTTTAGGAAATGCCATTGGTGTTCTGGACAACTCCGTAAAGCTATGAATGTAAAATGACATCCAATTGTGTGATACATTTAAAAACAAGCAATGATGTATTCTTATTGATAACAGAGTTCTTTTTAAAACTGTTTTGAGAATCAGTACATTACCAAATCCAAGTTTGTTCATCTAATACTTTTCTGTTTTTTGTTTGTTTTGTTTTGTTTCAAGACAGAGTTTCTCTGTGTAGCCTTTCTGTCCTAGACTCACTCTGTAGACTAGGATGGTCACAAAGTCACATAGATCTGCCTGCCTCTGCCTCCCCAAGTGCTGGGATTACAGGTGTGAGCCACCGCCCCCGGTTTATCCAATACTTTTCAAAGGTACTCACTCATTTGATAATCCTGAAAAGGGTTTTGCAGAGCGCTTTATTGCATAAATGCATCCATCCAGCCTCTTAATGCACTTGTAGACTGTACCAAATTCCCCAACCCCGATTTTTTCTATTTCCAAGAATTCTTTTTCATAGCGGGAAGCCATATTAGTTTCTTGTAGAACACTTCTCTAAAATATTTTTTAAAAAAGAGAGAGAATAAGTCTTCCTACCTACTGAGAGCAATAAAATAGAACTATATCACAGCTCCTAAATTGCTTTTTAGAAGTGTGAGGCAAATGTTATGTGTTCTCTTTGTGTTGGTGTTCATGGCAGTCAGTTTTGCCACTGGCTGGCCGCATCCGTATTCTCTGTAACCTTACGCACGAGTCAGTCCTGCCCCTGGTCACATTGTTTTAAATGTTTGGGTTTTTTTCCCTACACCTGGTCAGCCTGTTCTAATGGGAGACCCATAGCTTCTGAAACCCAGAACTACTGTCCTCAGCTAAAAGCATGTTCAAAGCAAGGTACAAACAATACCAAAACCTTCTTTTGACTCCTTGCCTTTCTCAAGGCCTGGGTGCTCTATTTTTCACCTCATGTGGAATAAATTTTCTTGTTTCAATTTCTTTTCACAGAAGTCTTAATTTGGGAAAGAAAATCGTTGAATCGATTAATATATCACATGTGCTCAGAAATATCTCCCTCTAGTGGTGAGCTGGTAATATCACTCATTTCCCAGCTGGTAAATCTAAGTGGTAATCACTGAACTCACCTGTGTGTAGCATGAAAATTATAGTACCAACTCCTCGGGTATATTAGTATATTAATATTATATAATAACATACAATGTTTTATCACATATATCATTGCACTTGTGCTTATGTATATTGATATATATATGTTGATTTATGTTTTATATATACCAACATCAGTTATCTTAGTATAATAGAAATTTTATAGTCTGTTATTATGATCAAAATCTCTACAACTCACATGAATCTAAATTTAAGATCATTTCTCTCCCAAACTTCATTTTCAGTGTCCCAATTAGAAAGAATGTTTCTCATCTAACTTTAGCAAATTTAAACAGTCTTGACTATTACTCGATCATTTATATATCCAATTCCAGTCAGTTCTTTTCAGCAAGACCTGTAATTTCCTATGCCCTTAGGCAGTCCTAAGCTCTGGCTCCTCCACATATGGATTCGCCTCCACTAGCAGCTCTCTTTTCAGCTCCTCCAGTAACAATGATTTGGCCAAATGATTCTGCAAAATTTAAAACCTAGTGATTTGCCTTGAGAAAGTTAAACCCTGACAGCAGAACCAAAGCCCTCCTACCAACTGACACTAAGTATGTTAGCCACCCTATCTTAGTTACCAAGCAGGCCAGCTCACTATACACATTACTGCCAGCTACCCAGCTCACCCCCTTACACAGAACCCATTCCCCTGCTTTTAGAGATTTGAAAATTATTTCTTTTCTTTACCTAGAATTATCTGTATACACGTGTTCTACTATTTTGCTTTCTATAAGGATTTTTTTACTACCCTTGTCAACCTTACATGTATGCGTACATTTACATACCACACATAGGTACAACAGATCCACATATCTTTTTGCCCTCTATTTATGTATACATTGTTTTGATTATTTCAAAGGTGTTTCTTCTGGCCAGTTACTTTTACGTAGATACTTATAAAGATACATTTTCTTCACTGATGAATATATTTGGCATTTTGTCAGAAACTAGTCAATGACTTAAAGAAACAAATAAGGGATAAAACTTAAAGTAAAAAGCAGCGAAGGCACGAATGGGAAATATTTACATGGGAAAATTGAAGGTCTGTGCCCACAGCCTTCCCTGTGGCAGTTACAGTAGCCCAATGCTGACATTTAAAATTGCAGCCTCCACCTGGTATGGTGACCCAAACCTGCAATCCTAGCCCGTAAGAGGAGAGTCAGGAGAATCCCAAATTCTAGGCCAGCCTGAGCTATGAGAAGCTCCACACACCTAGGAAGGAGATGGAGAAAGAGAGAAAGTAAACCCAGAAAGAAAAAAAATCATGGAAAATATTAACTTACTTATGCAAAAAAGATTGCTCAAGAAATTTTTAGTAATTAGAAGTGAGAGCAACTGTGTGGTTTCTACCATTCAAAGGCACTGGAATAACACCTATCACTGAGACATCTGACTGTGATTAACATGTAATACATGTAACTACCGTACAAAATTTTGAGTATTGTAGATTGAATCCTGACAAGAGACATGTTTCTACATGTTGGGAACACTTTACTAGCAATTTAATATCCTTCTGACTTTGTATTTAACCTAGCCAGGCCTCTATTATTGAGCATTCAGTGCCCTCCACAGTTTTCAGCAACTACAATTTAGATGTGAGAAACATTTCAGAGGCAAATGTTTATAGTATTATTTTGTTAAATTAGATTACTACATGGGGAATATCCTAAAAATGAACAAATGAGGATATACTTGACAGCTAGAATTTTACAAAGAACACTGTGGACCAATACAACTCCTCTCCATTCCAATTTGGGAGGAAACAAAGCTAGCTTAATTAAATAGAAAGTTTCCTCAGATTAAAAACAGAAATAAAAACCTTTAGAATTCATCCAATAACTTAGCAATGTACATATCAGCTATTGCTTGCCAACATAACAATTATCTATATGATAACTACAGTCTATGTAAATTCTGTGCAATGTAAACTTTTAAAGCTATGAGAAAGATATGTGTGAAAGAGAAAGTAAGGAAAAAAGGAGTGGAAAGAATGATAGAAGGTGAAAGAATAAGAAAAAGGGAGAGAGAGGAAGAAGTTAGAAATATCGAAAAAGAAAGATAAGGTAGAGAATAGGGTGGATGAGGATTGAGGAGTAGAGGAGAGGAAAAGAAGGAGGAGGAAGAAGTGAAGGAAGCTGACAAGGAGGGAGGGATTAGGGGGAAGAAAGGGAGGAATGGGGGAACAGAAAGGATAGGAAGCAGAGAGACAGACAGGCAGAATGAATAGGATGAAATTTCTGTGTTGTGACTGTTGCACCAAAAGGCCATGCTCACCTTAGCAGGCAGCCACTGTTTGGGTTTGCTTTCTCCTTCTCCAGTTTCCTCACTAAAAAAGGAAAAGGTTAGAGGAAGGGTGATTAAAAAATGACAGGCACATGCCCTGAGGTGATAAGTTCTGTTGTTGTAAGTAAACAAATTCCTTCCCCTCTTTATGTTAGGGATTAGAGATAACCCAGAAAGTTAATACAAGAGTTTAGGACAGGATAATAATAGGCCATCAGGAGAAATCATTAACAGCACCCAGTTATATGGGTATCTCATGAGAAAAAAAAGGCTTTTCCAGAAGAGACTATGTAAGCAAAGATTCTAAGAAGGAATGGGAACAGAATGAGGAAAGGAGTGAACATTCCAGGCAAATAGACTACCCATGCTAAGACAGTGGTTCTCAACCTTCCTAATACTGGGGCCTTCTACTATTGTTCCTCATGTTGCAGTGACCCCAGCCATAAAATTATTTTCATTGTTACTTCATAACTTTAATTTGCCACTGTTACAAACCATAATGTAAATATCTGATATGCAGAATATCTGATATGTGACCTCTGTGTAAGGTTGTTCAACTGAAAGGGGTCATGACCCACAGGTTGAGAACCCCCATGCTAAGACGTGGAAGCCAGGGAGAGCACAGAATGGAAGATTCATTCTGTTATCGCAAAGGAGAACACAGAATAGGCGGTAGGTACTGTTGCCCCAGAGGAGCCAGCAAAAGCTGAGATTGTTCCACAATTAGCAAGTGGCAGAACTTGGAGTTGAAACCAAGTGTAACCTCAAGGCATTTTTTTTATTCACAGCCACACCAGCCAATGCTAGACTCCCCAGAACCCAGCTTTTATGTCAGTACACAGACAGCAAAAATATAATTTTGCTTAAGTTGTCTTCAATTACTTTACAATTAGAAATCATTGACGAACATCCTCCTTTGCATGTGTCATTTTCTGGGTCTTTAGGCAGGATTTCAATGGACACACCAGACAGTTTTCTTTTAGAGGAGGAGTATGAAGGAGAAACTGCAAGCAAATGACACTATATTCATAAGATCAACTGATAAACATCTGAGACTTAAATTTAATTCTATATCCTGATATTTCTAAAATTGACAACAGTGAACACAGAAATCCACTCCTGAGCGTTAGGAGCTATCACTACAGCATCTCCGCTTTCATCCTAATTACCTGTCTTTCCCTACTGGCTTCCCTGAGTCAGGAAGGGGCACTGATTATAAAGGCTTATAAAGACCCATAACAAGCAAAACACCAGTGGGAGTCTTAGTAGCCAAAGTAGACCAAGTGGACTTGAGTTGCGGTACTGACTGCTTAAGAGCTGGACAGTTACATGGAGAAAAATCTCATCTGGCCATAAGACTCTATAATACAGTCACTCATTCCAAAGAAACAGCACAGAACACTAGATGCTTTGCAAAGCTCAGACGGTTAGCTGTGGATTTATTTTGCTGAGTAGGTATGGACACAAATGGCTTCCCCATTTTAGACCCGTTTCTGTTGTATAAAACAAAGAAAACTGATAAAAAATAATAATAATCTACAAGTTGGGCAGAGCAGTGAGATGACTCAGCAGGTGAAGACTCTTGCCGGCAAATCTGATGACCTGAGTTAAAGCTCAGGTGCTACATGGTAGAAAGATAGGAACTGATTGTCCTGTGACCTCCAGTCATGTACTAGGGTTGTGCATTTCCCCAACACACACTCATTCACGCTCACACACTCACACACACAAGAGGAACACAATGAAGATGGATAGGGTGGGAGAGAGGAATGTAATAACAAAAAAAAAATTATCCTCCTAAGTAACACAAACAATCCTTCTTTAGGTGATTTCTACCATTCCATGGCACTTTGGGAAACAGGGTGCTTTGACTTTTCACTTTTCAGCACCTCCAAAAACAGCACCATCTTCCCCCTCTCTTCAGTTTTCACCACCTACAGAAAAGATTAAACAATTGTCCTGTACCTCTCGTCATCAGTATCACCAGGAATCAAAGGCCAAGTTCAGAGCAACGGTATACAGTTTAAAACATGACCGCCTTTGCCAGCTCCATGTTAACCAAAGGAAATTTGTGAATTCAGTCCCTACACATTTCAGCTGTCTCCTGGAAGTCAGGTCTATTGCTTGCTCCCCCAAACCTTTTCACAGAAAAGCTCCCTGCAGTCCACATCAGGACAGAAAGGTGCCAGGGGCCTGTGAGGAGCGCAGCTGTAGGATTAGGGACATGGGCACACACTCCTTCAGTTTCGAGTAGAGCCCTTACCCCTGACCTTACTCTGGCACTTGCCCACTGGAGTTCTCAGAAATTAAGAGAACTGTACACTTACAGGTAGTCTCTGGTTTTCCTCTTGCCATTTGATTGGAGGAATAATTTTCTATAGGACTCTGGAGTGAATGGGTTGATGTTGACCAGAGACAGAGAGGTCTTCTCATCCATGAGGGGAGCAGGTATGAGTCTCAAATGTTTACAGCTCCGGGCAGAGCGCTTTCCTATCGGAGAAATCTCTGGCTGATCCAGCGAATTCTACGTAAGGATGACAGAAGGTAAATCAGAATAGGGCTTTAACAAGTAAAAGAAAGTTTCACATCAACTAGCTAGTTAATATTTAAACCCTTTGCTAAAAGATTGCGTGGTTCAGTGAGAACTAGTTGCATTGTACCTGATGCTCTAACATACAAAATTCTAGCCTCATCCTGAATGAACACAGGAACCAGTGTTTTTACTAAGCTTCACTGCTTCTTCCAGGCAGTCTTCCCAGTTGGGAGACCAATTCTAAGCCCAAGCTTCGTTTTAAAAGATGAAGATTGCATTTAGGAAGACAAAAATGATTCTATCGATGCCACCATTCTTCTGTTCTTAGATGTTAACCCTCACATACTCATCCCAGTATTTGTTTGGTTCCTACTTATTGGCAGATGCTGGATTGGATACTGATATACTGGGCACAGAAATAAATTCTAGCTCTTAATGAACACACAGTTTATTAATCAGTTCATCAATGCATTTGAATTATTCTTTCTATAAAGGGAGTTCTCAAATTCACTTAATGAGAAGAACCCCCATGAAGCAAAATAAAGAGATTAAAAATAATAATCTATATACATACATTCCTAAATATATAAATAAGCCTGTTCAGTACCATAATGTTACTAGTGTATGTGAGATTTCAGGGTCGCCTACTTGGTATTCCCTGAGGAACACCATTTCTTCTACTCTCAGCATCTTTCAGTTGCCTGTAGTTCTTTGTCTAGGGTGAGAAAAAAGAGGCCAGAGGCCATGAATTTGAGAGAGCAAGGAGGCAGGGGAGAGTGGTATGGGGTAGAAGCTGGTAAAAGGGAAAAGGGAAAGTAATGTAACTATGTTAATACTTTAACTAAAGAAAAATTATGATAAGGAAGAGGTTTTATGTATTAAAATAATAGCATCAGGAAGAATTTACACTGTATATTGCCAAAGCTTAGAAGTAGAAATGAAAGAGCATAAGAGTTATACAGATTCTTAGCTAAATGCATTCTAACCAGTAGCATTTTAAAGAGGAATGACAATATAAATGACCGTGCATATATGTCTATACACTCATGAGTGGCAGACACTCTTGTAGATGTTTACAGGCACAGGTCTCTCTTCTGTTAGAGTATGTATTCTAGAGAATTTCCATGCGTATAGTTCAAGTGAATTAATTCTAAGTAAATACAGCAGAAACTAGAAGATAGCCAACTCCATGTAGTCAAACAGATGAAAAAGCTCTTCAGACAGTATTTATACATTGTGCTGAGTGGATTATGTTAAACGATATAAAAATTATATAGCCTAAAATAATCAAGATTTCAGGGCTTTGATGTGGCTATAGCCAGCTACCAATATATAGGAAAATAAAGAAGACCTGTTTATTTAACTGAACCTAGACTTAACCAGAGTTTAACCAACTCCCAACTTCAAGCAAAAAGGATCCTGAAAAGCAGAATGTCATGACATCTGGGTGTCGGGATCTGGAGGAGCTCCTATACTGTGGTTCTGCGAACACACAATATACACGTGGCCAGAATGGGGCTCTATAGTACATTCTTTGTACTTGGGAGCTGCTGTCAAAGAATTCTACCATTTTGAAGGTCTCTGCCTATGACTTTTCAGTGCAAAATCAGAAGCCAAACTATCATCTGACTCATTAAGTAATGGAAGCCTTCAAGACTTAATAAACAATCAATAAATGATTGACACAAGCAGAAATGAAAGATGCTATGAAGCATACAAATCAGCATAATGTTTTGAGGTAAAGAACTTAAGCCATTGGCATGATCAAAGATTTTTTTTAATAGGGGTCTTGCATGGATCTTAGAGTTCACAGAGTGAATGATCCTAGTTGCTGTGTTCAAAACCATATTGATGATATTATTGTTTCTGGTGAGTTTATCATGAAAAGGGACTATTTCAAAATAAAACTATACTGTGCATAATGTTATGTCTCCGTTAAGAGGGTGATCTTGGAAATAACTCAGTTACACTAGAGCATTCCCCCAAGGATTTTTTGTGTTATAATGCCCAGTAAAATGTGTCTTTCACATATGAACTGGAGGGTATCCGTATCGGCAGTGCCCACTCTCTTTTCCTGTGCCTCAGTAGAGGTGTCTTCAGCGAAGCTCCACTAGTTGCCATCCTGATCTATCACTGTAATCTGTTCTCATGCCATTGTGGAGTAAGTATTTCCCCTGTTTTATTTTCGTCTACCTTTCCATGCTCTATTTTATACTGTTCTTTATGTCGGCATGACTGAAGACCTCTAACTGTAGAACTTCTCATACTAGCACTCAAACCATGTGACCTTATCCTCACCCGTGACTTCACTGGCTTCCTAAATGCCAAAGGTAGCAAAATGGATCCCTGCCTTCAGTGTTTTTCCCATGCCACACTTAGCCAATTGTTTATTCCACCTTTCCGTTTTATTCCCCCAAACATGTAAATCCTCAGTCTTAACTCAAGATTCTACCTATTCAGTCAAGCAAGAAGCCTCACAATCATTTTAGATTCCTCTTTTCCCTGTAACACCTCCATCAAGTTATTGGTAGTTACCGAATAGCTCTCAACTTAAGGCTCCTGTCCTAATTCAGACCTTTTTCTGCTCTCAGAAGAATCCTTGTGAATATACCCCTATGTCAAGGCTTTTCTCTTGTCTAGTCCACATTGTGCATGAAAGCATGACTTTTAAAACATATCCCTACTCAAAGTCACTGAATAGCTAATTCAACATTTTCAGGATAGAATGTTCTCTTTTCTGCCTCCCCTTCTTGCCTCATTCCCTGCCTCTCTTTTACACAGAGACTCCTGTCTCACTTGGGCTAATTCCAGTTCATTATTTAAGTATTTCATCAGACAGTACTTCCTTAAACCAAACCAAACAAAACAAAACCTTCCCCACTGTTATGAAATATTACTCTCAATTTCTGCCATTCTTCCACAACACATTATCTGACACATTAAATTGAGGGGGGTGCACTTGCTGAAGAAAGTAAATGGTGCTTTCTACAGAGGATCTGCTAACACAGAGAACGTTATGGATGATGCAATGAATGAAATACATACGCATGCATGTCACCCTTTGCCTGATACTCCTACTAAAACTATACCAACTACTATTGCTATTCACTTGCTCCCTTCATCTTTTCCTCCTAATAATTCCACTGAGAGTCTCCTTCATGAAATACTCTCAAAATATCACTCTCCCCATTTCTTGATATAACGTAAACTGCTTGAGAACAGAGATTGTGTCCTATGTTAATCACCCACAGTGGCTTCTCAAGAAGAAAAAAAAAACAGATAATTAGTTGGTATTGAACACAGAAGCATCTTCTGATGGGCACCAGGACTTGTTTGTCTGCAGTTCAGCCAGGAAGCCTAATATTCCCTGTCAGACATAGCAAGGCACTCAGCAGGCACTGCAGAGCCCCACTGACAGTGACCGTGCTGCAAGCAGGATCATACCTGTTATAATGACCTTAAGTACATTGAGCTGAACTGGCAGGGAGCAGAGCTAATATTCACCCTAAGGAATTCCAGTCTCCCACTATGGCATCAGAATCTACTACGTGTAACCATCCACCCCCAGGCCCTGACTTTGATAAAGGACCAATGTAATGCAGCATAAATAAAGGAATATGTGAATGATATGCACACATTGCTTAGTTGCTGCCACTTTCAATTCTTAAAGAAGTTCTGCTTTGCTCAAGTATAATAGAGGTGCCAATACTGCACTAGGCCAAAAGCAGAGGGGACTCTGTGCTGGGGAGAACAACAGCCACAGACATGAGTGTGTGCAGACAGTGAACACGAACATTCCTGTAATAGGAAATGCTGGTAAACAGTTACCTAGAAATACAGCTAATTGGAATAATGGGAAGGAAAACAGACTAAGCCAAAAAGAAGAGGTATCCAGTCTTGTCTCTAACAGTGGCTGAGGTAAGACAGCTCATCTCTTGGAAATTGATTTTCTTATGTGCAAGGTACACAGGATGACTGTGGATCTCTGCATCTCTTCCAGTTCCAATATTCTTTAACTATGATCTTTTCAACTAAGATAAATGTGCATCCAATATCAAATAGTTACTGGTTGAGGGAAACAAGCAGTTAGGCATTTTATTCTGCTTACTGGTAACTTTAAACTTGCCTCCATTTCCACCAAGAAACAGGTAACTGAAGATATATCTAGCCTGTAAGGCAAGTTCATTGCAGATATGTAAATGACCAAGATCTCATCTCCCATAAGCTGACCCATAAGAGAACAGATCTCAGAGACCTGGTCCCTCTTCTCCATGGTTTACTCACTTTGGGAGTGGAGAGGTTGTAAGCGACTGGCGGCTTGCTCTTTCTGTATGGTATTGGTGTCTCTGGACATTTGGGCAGGTCTGAAACTGAAATCCGAAGACTGGGACCTGGACTGGCCTCGTCTCTGTTCTGAGAAGTATAAAGCTCATCTCTGGGGGGAGACTTGGGACCCTCTAACTCCTCATCCTCATCCCCCTTAGGCTTTTGTTTCTGCGTCTCTCCAATGTCTTGTGGGGTCATCTGACCTTCATTCTCAGTATCTTCGTTGCAAAAGGAGAAGTGGAATTTCTTATTCAGTCCATGGTGAAGCACTCTGTCAGCCATCTCAATGAGGGGCCTTACAGCGCAGGCAAGGAGGCGTCTGAGTAGCAGAAACTGTAAATCTACAGAGGCGAGGAGGGAAAAAAACCAACAAGTTCCACAGCTTTGGCTTGCCCTTCCCTCTATGCACCAACAGCTGAGAGACATGCTGTGAACGCTCTCCTTTAAGTACCACACTTCTAAGGCCTCAGCATATCCCTATTTCCATTCTGATTAGAGAAATCTCCGGCAACTCTCCAAGCAATTACATCCAGTCCCTGTGAGAACTCCCCTGCTAGCCCACAGAGTCTCCCGGTGGCCAATCGCTGTGAAATACTAATAAAATGGTTGGCTCCCTTTAATTTACCAAAAGTGTCCATTAGCCAATTGGGGAGCAAGTTCATTATGAGAAGGAAATTATTTTCCACCCTTTCACATCTGCCATGCATATGAACCAGCCTCTACTCCCTTCATGTTAGCTCCTCACAGCTAACAGGAGCAGACCATTAGCATTTAGCATCGCTCGCATATCCTGATGGTCCTTCCACAACCTTCAGCATGGCTTACCTGACACCCACACACTCAGTGGGGTCACTCCTTATGCCTCTTCCAAAGACGCCTTTCCCCACCAGCTATGAGCGATTAAAGCTACGAGGAAATTGAATAAATTGTTGAACTGACAAGATTTAGAAAAAAATAGCAATGCCTGGAAGTAGATGGTAATCATTTAAAAATACAATTACTTTGTGCCAAATTTTACCATATTTTATAGAATGCTTTATTTAGAGTTTAGATATTTTCAATTATTTCATTTCTTTCTCAGAAGCCTCCTCTTTGAGGAAAAAATAACCACATGATCATTCATGATCTCTTTTCAGGGTATTGCGCCCCCACACAAAAAATGAAAATGGCTCAATGTGATTCCCACATCCCTCAGTTCACTGAAGCACTAGTCATAACAACTTGGTGTGAAAACAGCTCATACCACCAGCAAAGAGATGGATTTTCTAAACCATGGCACACCTATCTAATGGAATATTACTTGGCTACAGGTGAAGGCAATCATGCCATTCTGACAATATGATGAATCTGGAAGACATTATGATATAAAATATAAATTTAGTATAACACAAATACTCCATGATTTCACTGATACGAGGAGTCTAGGAAAAGAAACTCTCAGAAGCAGCGAGTAGAACAATGGTTTCCAGGAACTGGGAACAAGCTGGTCAAAGGAAACCAGCTTAGTTATAAGGTATGTAAATTCTGGGGATCTAATTACAGGTAGAGTGGTGAGGGACATGTTAATCTGATTATGACGTTCATTAAAGTGTGTACGTATATATTATCAGTTAAATTTGAAAAAGGAAGCCTAGACAGGTGTGGTGGTACACGCCTGTAATCCCAGCACTCTGAGAGGCAGAGGCAGGTGGATCTCTGTACATTCAAGGCCAGCCTAGTGTACAAATTGAGTCCAGAACAGCCAAGGCTACCCAGAGAAACCCTGTCTCAAAACATAAATAGAAACAAAAACAAAAAACAAACAAACCACAAAACAAACAAAAAACAAAAGTGAAGGGGGCCTACTGACACCAAGGTGAAATCTGTGTGAAAGGCAGTAAGTGAAAAAGGAAAAGGGTTAAAACGGCTCTGGAAGGGCCTGGCATGAAGAGAGGAGAGGGGACAAAGAGACTGAGAAGCCAAGGCAGCTTAAAGAGTTTGAAACAATTGTACTTCCCCTTCTCATGAGTCTTGGATGCACATTGCTTCCCATTCCGCTTCCGTTTTCTTTCTCTCCACTGGTCCTTTCACTGCTTGATCCTCTCCTAGTTCCTCCCCATCTCTAACGAGAACTCAAGGGGAGGGCACCCTCAATGAAAACTGGAGTGTGAGAAAGCATACCTCAGCTAAAGTCTTCCTCATGAGCCAGGACCTTGCAGGTGGCCGACTAATGATCTTCCCTTGGTCTTCCCACCCCCCTTCACCCCACACACTCTTCTGGGTACTTGAACGGATAGTGAAATAGTCCTCTCAGCATGTGGGAACTCAGTGCCCACCTTTGTCAGAGGTTCAGCATTCCATGGGTGGCAATAAAGAGCCATTCAATGGAAAGGAAGGCTCAGAATACCAGCAAAGAATTTCCCATCAACTGAAATTCTGAACCCAGGGCCAAGGTTCTTAGTTACAAGCCAGGGAGTCAGGTGACATGATTCTTTTCCCACAGCCTCTGTGTAGATCAGTTCTCATTTCCTCACATCACATAACTTGCCACTTCTTCTCTAGGACAGCTGATTGTTGGCTTGGCTCCCAACTGAATAGAGCCTGACATGAAATACTGAGCGTATCTCGGACCTGCAGCTGGCTGGGTGGGCATTTCCCAAGTAGATCAGAAGATCATTGTTTCCTACTATGCCCTGCCTTTCCTCTCTTCCTTTTAGACTTCTCGATTACAAATATAATAAATCATTTATGACTGTATTCTTTGCCTGGGGAGGAACTGTGCTTAGATCTCCTGGTGCCGATGGCAATCTAGTAGAAATCTAACACGCTTTTTCTACCACCTGTCACTCTCATTATATTCTGGGGTGGAAAATATGATGAGAGCCAATCAGCTGCTGATTGTGATGACCCAAGCAGACTTCTCTGGAGCTCTGACTCTTGACTCTGGCCTGGGGCTCAGCACTTCTGTTGTCATGTTATACTCTCTTCTCCATTCTTAGCCACTTCACACTAAGGAAAATTCCAGGTGTGCTTCAGTGTATCCATCTCAGACATCCTTTGATTACCAGGATGGTTTGTTGACAGGGACCCACATCTGTCAGTAGGAACAAAAAGGGGGTCTTTCATTTAATGCCTGACATATACTAGATGTTCCATCAATTGTTTTTGGGTGGACTTGGGGAAATAGTATGTCTCAGGTTTTTTGTTTTTTTTTTAAATAGTCAAATACTTTACTTAAAAAAACTGTAATGGCAATTGCTGCCCAGAGAAAATCAAAGATCACAAACCGAGATGTTGCATGCCAGGTTGCATTCAAATCCCAAAGCCTCTTGCCTGAAGGGGTGGGGTGGTTGTCTCTTGTAAACATCTTACTAAGTGATGAGGAGAATTCACCCTGGTTCCAGGGCCTCAGAAACACTGACGGGAAAAGCAGAAGCAGGAAGATCTGCCTATTGGAACTGATTTTGCAAGGCATGAAACCTGTATTCACCTTTAGGGCAAACTCTTCTTTTATAAAGGTATAAAATTATATACTGGAAGTTGAGAGATGAGACTCTGTCACTCCAAGGAAGGTCATATAGGCTGATGGTCCTGCAGTTGAGAGAGAATTGTAAAAACATACCTCAACAGGCTAAAGTGAAATTTTGCCACATTATTTGAAACTGAATTAAGCTTGACAGTAAGATAAGCCAACATGTAATGTTAGATTATCCTATATTTGACAGGACTGCGTCGCTAGAAGGCACTGAAAAGTCTGCTTTCCCAGTAATACTTTGGTTTAAATTTTTCTTTGTTTAGATTTATTTTGTATGTATGATTGTTTTGCCTGCATGTATGTATATGTACCATGTTCAAATGTGTTATGCCCATGGAAGCCAAAAGACAGTGTCAGATCTCATAGAACTGGAGTTACAGATACTTGTAAGCCATCATATGGGGGATGGGAAATAAACCTGGGTCCTCTCAAAGAGCAACGAAGTAATCGCTGAACCATCTCTACCCTACTCAAACTTGTCTTCTGAAAATGATCAAACATGCCAATTTTAGAGGAGACAGGATAGTGTGACTGTGTTATGAGCTAGATCCAAACATTGTAACAGCTTTATAATGCAGTTACCTTTGTATCTTCAATTTGGGGGGGAGGAGGAGGGAGAGATGGTGCTAGGGTATTTAAAAGCAAATCAATGATTTCATGTCATTTCACCCATGAATACTTTGGTGGCGATAATAAAAATCTCTAGGTTAGTCCATTGTTTTGGAATCTTCTGAAATTTAACTAGTGTTGAGCAGCCACTAATACACGGCTTCTCTTGCCACAGTTTCCCCTTGGATAGAATGAGACGCTGTTCATTAAAATAACTGTTGAGGTAGAGACACGATACTTTCCACAGACTCAGATTCATTCCTAGAACAGAAACTGATTCCCAAACTGGTATGCAATAGCTTACATACATACACGATGTATACATACATCGTGATATGCTGTCTATACTTTAAACAGCAGATTTAGAAATTATTCCTTGGAGTCACTCATCTGGTCATTTCTGTTAGCTGTGAGCATTTTCAATTTCTCCAGGCTTATAGTAGGTAATAGCTTGCCCACGTTACTACACCCCAGCTAGCACTGCAGCCAGAGACGAGTGCTCTACATCTCCTTGCTTACTTTATCTGTGGGTGTATACATCCTTGTATACCCATACACAGAAACACGCGGGCATACGGATATACTCTTTTCCCTTCCAAAAACTCAGTAAGTATGGGGAAAGTTTGTGGTTGTTTGGTGTATATCTCGTTCCTGATCCAAAGGACAGGCAGTAGAAGTCTTGGCCAGGTACTGGAGGCCACTTGTTGTGCAGCTCAGTATGGAGTCTAGTTCTATTGCAGCCACTACACTGCTGGTTTGTCCTCTGAGCCCCCAGCCCCACCCCCTCTTTGGTTTGGATTGGTTTGTTTCTGTTTTCCAAGGAATTATCTCATATAAACCAGCGTGGCCTTTGAACTCTAGCTGAGGCTGGCCTGGAGCTCCTGATCCTCCTGCCCCCACTTCCTAAGTGCTGGGATCACAGCCATGCACCACCACACTTGGGTTAGAAAGAATTTTAGCAGTTTTTGAAGATGTTGATAAAGAAGAATTAGCACCTCTTCACAGGGGGAGCCACCGGAAACTGAAAACTCAGAAAGTGCTTTTCTTAAGGAGAAAGTGCGAGTGGGAAGCTAGATATGGCATTTACTCCTTGCTACATTCCGCTGCTGTGGTTTCATTGTTTTGCTCATGTACGTGTATGTGTACATGTATATTCTTGGGTGTGCAGGTCCGTGTGTGGGTGCCTGTAGATGACAGGACACCCTCAGTGTCATTTGTCAGTCATCATCTGACTTCCTTTTGTTTGTTTTAGAGACAAGATCTCCCACTGGTCTTGGGGGCAAGAGCAGAATCTACTTATCTCTCTCTGCCTGTCAATGCCAGGATTACAACAGTATACCACTACGCCTGCACATAAAAAATGTGCATTCCCGGAATCAAACTCAGGTTCTCATGCTTACAAGCTATCACCGAGACTCATTAATCTTTCATCATGAATATATAGTTATTAAAATGTTTAAAATATTGGTAAACTACCTGTAATCAAATATCTAAATAAATACATATAAATAAAATAAATACATATAAATAACATCTGATCCATAAAGTGCCAGAATGAACTCTCTCCAGTTCTGGCCTCTAAATATGGAGTTCCCAGGGCTCAGTTCCCCAAATTTTGGTCTGAACTCACTTCCATAAAGTGTCATTGCTGGAGATGCTATCCACAGCCATGAGCCTTGGGATTCACAACTACATCGCAGTCCTCTTTCCCGAATTTAGGATTTCATTGATCTTATCACAGGTCATTCTGCCTAATGAAGAGGTCCCTTTTTCAGATGTCCCAAACATTCCTCTCAACTCCTCATGCATGTTTTTCCATATATCAGCAAAGAAATATGCAAGGACCACCACTCTCTCTGAAATCTCATGTCCATTTTCCACTTACCTCATTCCTGAAGGCATCAGGCTCATAAACAGGTACCCGTATCTAGCAGCTAATGGGCTTTCTCTAAAGAGTAAGTAAGATCGGATATTCTTATACTCAGACCTTCCAGGGCCTCCCTTTAGTGTGGTTGACATGCAAAGGTCAACAGCGGCTGGAAATGCATTATCAGCAAATATAGTGATTTTTACGATGTACTGTAAGGGAATTACAACTCATAATAATTAGAGGAATATTCCATAAATACACACACATATTAGCTGTTCAATGGGAAAATGTAGAGTATCATATCATAACAAGACCGGGTAAGATTAAGACATCAAATGCACACACAGCTCTAAAGAGGAAACACAAATTTCTAGCATATATTTTGAAAAAAAATTTAATCACAAAACATAAACATACATCAAGAACCTAATAAAAGAAAAGAATGCCCTTGGACCCCGGTGGCCACCTCTATCAGTTATCACAAGCCAGCAGCCCGGTGGCTGGGTGGCTGATTGTCTTCTTCTATCCTATATTTTATTTATTGTCTGATAGATGCTTTCCCTGCTGGGTTATGAGTTTGAGAGAAGACACATATCTGTCTTTTTCACCTCTCTCCCAGTATGTGTGCAGGGCTTAAGGTTACAGAGCTTTACACTAAGAGTGAAAATCGGTCAAAACTTCAGACACAACAGAAGGGGAAAGAGCTTTACTCTCCAACAAGGACAGATGGTGATGTAAATTATCCGACTCTCAATATAACACCAGCCACAAAAATAACGCGTGTAGTTTTTCTCTATAGGATACCAAAATGTTTGTGATCTGCAGTTAAGGGGGAGAGAAAACGAACCTAGCACAGAGCAACAAACAAACACAGACAGAAAACACCTATTTTCTGATTAAAACACACCATTACATTTCCATGCTGGTATACATAAAACAGCAAAGCAGCCGCCTATGAGGAGGAACGAGGAAAAGGAAACTTCTTGTCTCAAATTTGTCATTAGTGGGGAGGGAAGAAAAAAAACTCACCTAAGAATTTGGATTACACAAGACTGTTTAAGAGAGCATTCTCTTTGAATCACACTACCAGCACCATCCAAGGAACTTCAAGTAGGGCCTTTGACTCAGCTTAGTCCAAGGTTGGTGGTTCCTCCCCACCACTGGCAAGTCAACCACAAATCTCGTCTGTGACAACCAGCCCTTAGTGATAATTGCCAGACACCTCAGCACGGCTAAACACAAATGTGTTCTATAGTCTAGAAGTGATGAGATAGGACAATTTAAGTCTTTACAGTTACCATCTAAGTGATGAGGTGATAGGGCAAAAATATTCTGCATTTTATGTGAAGGTAGACATATTTAGTTTTTGAGAAAGCAAGAGATTTCTTTTTAAGTGTAGACAGGGTGTTCTAGGTGAACACACTTGCGATGCCATTATCTCAGCCGAGCATATCTGAAAATGAGTGACCTTTCTCCCATCTTTTCTCAAGCAGAACTGCTCTAACATTGCAGCACAACGTCTTCTTCATTGTGAGACAATTCAGTAGATACAACGAGTAACCTGGTGGTCAGGTATAAAGGCCTCTTTCAGACTGTGAATGTGTGTGCTAAAACAGAGCATTGTTACCACCGCTAACATTTTTGAACACCTACCATGTTCGAGGTACTAGATAAAGCCTGGCAAGAGGGCCTGTGGCACAGGAGTATAAGTCTCTGCTTTCACTTCCTGGGTTGACAGACATGTGTTGAGCAATATCATGCAAAGCATGAGGAATATGCTATTGGGCCTATGGTTGGCGAACTATGCGGAAGATGGAAGAACATGGCTATCAGTTTGGAAACTGCCTTGCTGTGTATACAGAGAACTGATTGGTACGGAAATTACAAGTTTATTTATGGGTATATATGTAATACTAGGACTTTAAATTAGGGGGTCATCTGGGCAGTGGTGGCATAAACCTTTACGCCAGCTTTAGGAGGCTGAGGTAGGAGGATCTCTGAGTTCAAGGCCAGCCTGGTTTACAGAGAGTTCCAGTACAGCCAGGGCTACACAGAGGAACCCTGTCTCAAAAACAAAAACAAAAAACAAAATAAGAAAAGAAGAAGAAAGACAGAAAAAATCCATTTGTACCCAAACTGGTGACTTTGGAAAGTGGTTAAGGATTATTTATCAACCCCTGTGTTGTATCTAAAAATAAAATCTTGTATGTCTCAACCTCAGAAGCTTTGGGTGTTTCTGAAGTAGTAGGCTTTAGTGTCTGGCCTTGAGAACATGTGTGTAACTCAACCCAGTGTGCTCTTGAATTTAAACTAGATTGTGCCCTGCCCTGGCTTGGATTGCACATCCCCAGACTCCCATTTCAGCAATTACTCCATTAATTGAGTGAGACAGTCACTTAACATGTCTTTGGGGGATAGGGGTCAGGTTGAACTCATTAATGATGATGACAGCAATCCACACTCTTTTTGGTAAAATGTTTTATTGTTAAGCCACGAGTAACGTTTTTGGAACTAGCAGCAGCTGTGGTCAGTCATTGATGATTCTCTTGGGAACAGGATCAAGGCATATCATCATAGAGTCTCTGCCAGGAAGAGCTTCACAAAAGTCCCTGGAGTAACAGGTAACGCAGAAATTGGGCATTCCTGAAACATGGGGTGAATTTTCTATTTAAATAAATGTTTTACCATCTTATTATTTTTCCTCGTGACTTTAATGGCTATTTCTTATGCATACTTCTCAGTTAGTCGCCAAACTGACACCCTACCAAAAGTTGAGACATTCACAACTTTGCTTGTAAATAGACAAAGGGAGTTGAGTTCATAGACAATCCTCACTTTCCAAAGCCATAGGCTTAAGAGCTGCCCTCTCACTCCTCTGACTTGTCCTGCTCTTTTAAATGTAGAACAATCCCCATAAACCTCCAGCTTAATATCTTCAAATTGCACATGCACAAGGAAATCAATTCCTGACTACCATCCCAATCAGCCAGTTATGTAAATAGAGCAAAATGCCAAATGGCAACCCTACAGTCCTTTCAATCTCGATTTATGTGTATATTTGAAACACTTAGGAAGCCTTCTGCTTCACTTCCTGACTTGGAGGCAGGCTTTTGTTTTGTTTGGTTTTGTTTGGTTTTTCAAGCTCTCAGGATTATATAATATATGTGCCTTGGTCCTTAAAAATAATGGTGCCGTTCAGAAATCCACCGTGGAATCCTAGGTGGGAAGGCGCTTCAACCCATCCGCAGGTGTACACACTAAGGGATGCCCATTCTGCGCCCCACATTCAGGGTCAAGAACACCCACACACAGAAATGCCGAGCTGAAGCCCGGACCAGGCCCTGGGGCGCCGAACCCTTGCGGGCCGCTTTCCAGTTGCTCCGGGGCTAGCTAGGCAGGTCAGCTGGAGTCGCGGCCGGGGCAGGTGTGGCCGAGCGCAACGGGCACCCAGAGTGCCGCCGCACCGCAGAAAGCGGCTGGACCCGCAGGCCCGGAGGGGAGTGCCCGCAGCCCGCCCCGCCCCTCGCGCCTCGGCTCCGCCTCGCCTCGCCATGGTGGAGCAGGGAGACGCGGCGCCGCTTCTGCGCTGGGCCGAGGGCCCCGCCGTCTCTGTGCCGCAGGACCCCGCGCTGCAGGCGGGAGGATGGGCCCGGGGCGGCGGCGGGAGCGGCCGGGTGGCCGTGGAAGCGCCCCGAAGGCGGGAACCCGACGAGCCAGCTCCCCAAGAAGTGCTGCTGCAGCCGGGGCGCCTGGAGCTTGGAGACGTGGAGGAGGACCAGGTGGTGGCCGTTTTCGTGGTCACCTTCGATCCCCGCTCCGGTGAGAGCCGCGGAGGGATGCAGGGATGGGGGAGAGAGGACGGACAGCTGGGTTGCGGGGGTCGCGGGGGAGGGACTCGCTGCGCGCGCACTCGCACCCACACACCTGCATCCCTCCCCGCCCGGGTTCCCGGGGCACGGGGGCGCTGTGTCCCCAGACGGGAGCGGAGGAATCTCGGGGGCTTTGTTCCGCCCCCTGCTCCGTCCCGCCGCGGCTCACAGCTCCGCTCCAGCGAGGAGCGCCGCTCGCCTGTTTGCTCCGCTTCGGTGCGGGAGGATGGGTTTGTGGCCGCGGGCACAGTGGCTTTTGTTTTCTCTCTTTTCCTCCTGCTCTGCTGGAAGGTTCTTTCAGAGGCTGAAAGGAGGGACCCTCCTCCCCTCCCTGCTCTTCACCCCCGCGTACGTCGCCTCCCACGCAGGCAGAACGACCCTGCTCTGCGCCGTCCCGCTTGCCCCGCGCTGCTCCCTGCGCGGTAACTTTCCCAGCCGCCAAGTTCACTTTCTCCGAAGGCTTTATTTTGAGGAATTAGCGAGAGAGCTTCAGGGGATGATGGGGCTGGAGAAGCCTTCCCTGGCAGGCAGCCTTTCTGGGAAGACTCACTGGTTATGTCACTTCGTCTTTACCCTAACCATCCACTGCCGGAGCGGGGTGGTGGGGGTGTCGTAGCAGTGGGGTGTTTCGAGGAGCGGGTAAAAGTGAACGAAAAGCTGTGGGCTCCAGGGCTCTGCCTGGGGCGTCGAAATGTTTACCCCGGCTGCTGCTCTGCATCGTTTTTTTTTGAGGAAGAGGAATGCCGCCCAGATGTGTCCTCTTATCTTTCTCCTTGGAGTTGGTGGAGTGAGGAGTTGGTGTTTGTGAGGGAAGGACGTTTTCTTCCTTTCGGAAGTTCCCAACCAGTCTTCCAGCCCTGAGGGTGTGGATGGGATGGGAGGAAGAAAGATAGGGACTGTGTGATGTTAAGGAAGCTGGTGACTTCTAGGCTGGTTAGCTTAACCGTGGTCAAGGATTCTGAGCCAACAAACAGGTATGTGGTCCTTAACTAAGGCAAAAGCCCTATTGCTAGCAGCAGGACCTGTGGGAAGAGCTCAAGCTCCACTCAATCCTGTCTGCTTATTGCCTCATCCCATTGACTTCCAAACTTTTTTGACTTTGACCTTCTATGTAGAATGAAATTTAGGTCACAACCAGAACATTGGAACTAAAGGAAGCCTGAGTTTCCTGAAATAGTATGGACCCCCTCTGTACTTCCTTATTAATGTTGATCACACGTACTGCTTGACTCATAGAATCAGGGCTCCTACACACACATGCTTTAAAAAAAATACTCAAAAGCAAAATAACAGGACTGTCTGCATTGTCTTCTCTGTGGCCTGGCAAGGCTGCCCCGCCCCCCGCCCCAGGTGATCAAAGAGCAGGCCAATCAGTTCCTGTCAGAGACAGTCCCTGTTCCCATTACTATGGAGCCTACTTGGACACTGAGCTGCCATGGGCTACATCTGAGCAGGGGTTCTAGGTTATCTCCATGAATGGTCCTTGGTTGGAGTATCAGTCCAGAAAAGACCCCTGTGCCCAGATTTTTTGGTTCTGTTGCTCTCCTTGTGGAGCTCCAGTCCCCTTCAGGTCTTTGAGATGGAAGGGGAGGAAGACCTCCTCTATCAATGGACTGGGGCGGGGCATGGAAGGAGAAGAGAGAGGGAGGGGGATACAGCTGGGATTATAAAGTGAATTTTTTTACAAAAAATTTTTAAAAAAACCTGTCACCTGGGAGAAACCTAGTCAAGGCTCAATTATATTTAATAAAATTCACTTCAAGAAAAAAATAACAAAAGTAACCCTCAATGATGGAAAAAAAAGTTATTTATAGCTAACCAAATTTCCTGTGTATTTCCTCCTTTATGCAAAGGTAGATAGAGGCAAGCTTAAAAGTCACTCAAATTGTAATAACTGGAAAGGAGACAGTAATGGCTTTCTGACTGCATAGTGGTAGCTGTCTAGTGATAAGAGTCTAGGAAAAGGAGGGGAAAAGAAAACCTCACAATACTCACAGGCAGAGTTGATAAAATAAATCAGTGATCAGTTACTGCCATTGATCAGTTATTGGTGTTCATAAGTCAGCAATTAATATTGATCAATTTATAAAAGCCCCAAAGACCTTGTAGGGTCTCACATGTCTTTCCATTCACAGCTAGTGACCATGGTTTTCTGGTTTACGGTATGTGTGTGTATGTGTTGGTTTCCAGACTAAGATTAATGTGGAAAGACAGCTATCAGTAGTACTGTGAGATTTGTGCAGGCATTTAACTATAATCCTGTTTGATTTCACTCTAACTACTCTGTAATTTACTGATTGTTTACACCTAGTTTGTTCAGGAGGAAAGCACCAAGAATGGTTACATATTTTGGAATTAAGTAGCCAGCTTAATCAGATTCTTTTCTAGCACAGTCCACTGCCTGAGCCTTTGCCTCTGACACTGCCCCATCACTGCCCTAGGGGTCTGGGGAGAGGAAGATGTGTGCACTTGGGTGAACATTATTGACTTGGTTTTGTTTAGTGGAGAACACAGCTGTTTCCTGCCCATTTCTTTCCCTCCAATCAATGCCAGCCCTCTATATGGCTCCTCTCAGCCTGTGAAATAGGCTGGTCATGCTTATGTAGAAGAACGTTATATAGCATGTCTCTCAGAAGTAGCAGAGGGGTGAGTGAAGTCACAAACCTCAGCTCCAGGAAAAAGGAAAGAGCACTACTATGCTCGTGTGTATGGTGGTCAGGGAAGGCCAGTTTAGAGAGGTGCGTGAGGTCCACCAGTGTTGTGCAAGCTGCAGCCATCCCTGTGACCAGTAGTGTGTCTCTCATTTTAATCTACTCTTGCCTACTCTCCTGAGTTCTGTCTGCCATATGTTCCTAGTTAATACTGGGCCACCTAGGCAAGTGCCTCAGCCAAGTAGATACGGCTGCTGTACCCAAATCCGACCATGTCACATTAGCTTCCTAGGTGTGAGGCTTTGTTTCAGCTTCTCCCTCTGGTCTGTCCTGACCCTTTTCCTGCCTCTGGCCTCAGTTTTCATTTTGAGGAGGTAACCAACCCAGTCACTGCCCAGGCAGTGGATTTCATGTCTCCTCCCACCCAATATGGATTACTTTTGGCATTTGTATAAGTCGGTGTTTAGGGATATTACACACACACACATGCACACACACACATGCATGCACGTGTGTGTGTGTGTGTGTGCACAAGAATGCATGAGAGTGTGGAGAGAAAGAATGGGAGGAGAGAATCCCTAGCTGTGGCTTGTCTGTCTGTCTGGTGAATATAAGAGTTAATTTCTTCTGTAGTTTCTCTCACAGAAGCAGCTTAAGGAAGGAAGGGCATGGCTTGTGGTTGGAGAAGACACAGTCCATCATGATAGGAAACACGAGTGTGAGGCAGTGAGCGACGTCACAGGAACAGGAAGCACTAGAAGACAGTGCTGACACCTGGCTAGCTCTCAACCTTTTTATTCAGTCCAGGATGCCAGCTCATGGGCTGCTGCCCACATTCTGAGTTGGGCTTCCTTCCCCAGGCAGACCTTTGCAGAAACACCCCGAAAGACTCAGGCTATTGGAAATCTAGTGATGTTGAAAGTTAAGACTAACTGTCACAGACGGAATCTGAGAGAGGAGTGGATCCCTGTTAGAGCGTGTGTATGTGTTTTAGGGGATGGGAAGTAAGAGTAATCCATTCACACTTTTAAACATAAGCTTTGGAAAGCTGCTTTGGACATCTGTCGGGAAAATCAGAGAGCAAAGGAAAGATGTGATTATTTCCTCTAGACTACTGGGTTCATTGCTTGAAACTTATGTTTGTTTGACCTACCAGTGACACGGAGATCAAGGGCTTCAGGTTCAAGGTAAGGTGTGCACATACACACAGATTCTTTATCTGGAGCAGAGAACTAGCTGTAGGGTGGTGGTGCTGGCCATCTGGGCTACAAAGCTGCTATTGAAACCAGTCCCAGATGCTAAGTTGGCATGCTGGGTAGAAGAGGTTGGCAGCCAGGATATTACGTGCACACGCTCTCTCTCTCTCTCACTCTCTCTCTTTTCCATTGTGTTCAGTTCTATGATCTGGGGCCTTGTTTTAATCTGTTCTGAGACTATCTAGTTAAATTTCCTTTTCTCTGCTTGGTTAAGGAAAAAAGTATCCTCACAATTGGGATGTGCCCGGATGGTGGCAGGAACGTTGCCCCAGAGTAGAGGCTGATGAAGTTTCAGCCCCTCAGTTCCTGCTTGGTATCCTGTGACTCTGCCTACTTCACACCATTTCATTATGAGATTTACTTTACACAGCTGTTATTTTGTGGGCATTTGGGAACATTTTCCTGTGCTGCGTAAGTGTGTGTGTGTGTGTGTTTGCCCTGGGGTTTTTCAGAAGAGAGAGGATCACTTGGTGGGCATTTCAAGATGCCTTTTTCCTGATTACTAATGAACCACCTGTTCTCTCTCAGCCTCTAGCCCTTGCCCACATTATGGAAACAGCACTTGAGCTATCTGAATGATGCGTCTGTCAAATGGGAATAGTTGCAGTCAGTCACACATGTAGCCAGGTGTGGCGGCGCATGACAGTCCTAGAACGTTCAAGGCTAGGTGGGGCTGCATAACAACTTATCCTCAGAAAACAAGTCACACATACTACTCATTTTAAACTTTGTAGATTCCCTGTCCAATCATAGAAATACAAGCCAGAGCAGGTAGAAAGGTACAGTGAGATTAGGGCTAGGTCTGGCGCCCAAGGCGTAACTTGGAGTGCTGCCCAGCTCATCTGACTCCTTTTAGAAATGGGAGGGGCTTGCTGGTGGAAAGCAAATGGAAACTCTGGAAGTGAACAGTAGTCCTGAGAATGGCCAGCTCACAGGGCAGGAAAGGGAAAGCCAGTTCTGATAGGCAACAGGAAAGTTTCAGGCTTAATGCTCACTGTCCTTTCTCTGTTTTCTGTCACCTGTCAGTGGTTGATTGGAATACCAGTGTGGTTATTGATTAATGCCATACTGGCAGACTCTTTCCTGGACTGCTGGTGATTCACCTGCTTTGTGGTTTTCAGGCTGAAAGTATGTGGCCATCTGTTGTGAGTTTTAGTTTTTTCTCTTTAAAAATCTACAGAAAGAAAAGCAAGGGTGTCGGTTACAACACCTACCCACTTACTATGTGCCTACTGGGGTCTCAGGAACTGTACTATGGAATTCAAGCAGCATGCCTCTGATCCCCCCAATAGTCTACACAAGAGAAAAGCAGACACCTAGAGCTGTGAAGTACACCAAAGTGAGTGTACGAGTGGCCTGGGAACCAGAAGGGTTTTTATTTTTTCCTTCTTCTCCCTGTGTAAGATGGGTGCATTGGGATTCAGCTATGGACTTGACCCATGACCGCCTTGAAAGCGCCAGGATTAATTTCCCCCTGATTCAGAACTCTCCATTCTGTCTCTGCCTCTGGTTTTGGTTGTGTTCTCATCTAGAGTGATGTCAAGTTGTATCAAAATACTTAAGACCCCAAACCAGTTGATGTGGACTGGAAAGGGACTTGGTCATTCTTTGAAGTTTCTTCTATCTCTAGGATTTAGTGGCTTGGTAAAAGTAATGTGCTCTTGGGACCAGCAGAGCTCCTGCTTCTTGCCTTTATTATTGTTTTTTTTCCTTTATTATTTTGAGGTGGGGTCTCTCACTCTAACCCAGGTTGACCTGAAACTCATTTTATAGCCCAGGCTGGCCTCAAACTCCTACCTTGGCCTCTTGAGTGCTGGGATTAGAGTACACCTGACTCTTTGAGACAGAATTCCCTTTTACCTCCCAGCTGAAGCTAGAGCACAAATGTAAGTGTTAATGGGAGGGAGCTGAGGGAAGAGATTAAGAACCCAGTGAACAAGTCTCGGGGGATGTTACGCAGCTTCACTCACCCTCAGGCCTAGGGTAGCTCTGAGAAGACGCCACTCAGTATACAGTACAGGAAGCCTCAGGAGGAAGTGCTGGACTGGAGCCACCCAGTAAAGGAGGAACCTGATTTCTACTTTCTGAGAGACTGGGGTCACGATTGTGATTTTCTCTACTTTAAATATTTTGAGCAGAGCTTTTCAGTTTGCAAGCCAGCTTAGGAAGGATGTGGACTGTGCTCTGTGGACTGTGACAGACCAACACGAAGGGGTTAAGGTTACCTCACATTTAAGCAGAATGGGAGACAGAGGCAGCCCAATTTAGATGGGGCGAGCTGTCCTACGAGCTTTGTTTATTGAACCCAGGGTTTTACACAGGCTAAGCAAGTGCTGTACCATCACCACTGTATCCCTAGCAGGGGTAGCTTATGTATTGTCTCCCTCTACACCAGCCCAGGAGCCTCTCACACAGAGCACCCGGGCTAAGCTTAGGAGCAATGGGATGGCTGAGTTCAGACCAATGTGTACATCCACAGCCTTATTAGCTTCCCCTAGGCATGCAAGCTGCTAGCACAGTTATTTGTTAGTCCGGGTTCCCCTGAATAGGAATATGTTTACCTTTGCATGAGCTCAACACTGGGCACAGTGCTGCCAAGTTAGGCTGTACCAATATTTATTGAATGACCAGACCAGCTGAATGTACACATTTTAGATCATCACATTTGTTCCTTAGGTGAAATCCTCCTCCTAAATTGTCTTTACAGGAGGGCCCAGGCAAGACTGCAGGATCCTGTGATAGATGTGAGCCAAGAGCCGGGAGGATACAGAGCTGGAAGGAAACCAATCTTGAAGGGGAAGGCATGTGCCAGTGATGGTGTTCTTTCATTAGTTTCTTTCTTATTGAATCCTTCCAGGCTGCCAGATTATGTGTTTTTTGTTGTTGTTGTTATTAGAGAGAGGATGTGTGAGTGCAGAGTGTGAAGTCTGAGCCTGGGGTAGATAAGGAGTACTCATTGTAAAGTTTTTCTGGCAGCAGATATTTTCACTTAAGGTTTTCCATTTTTGTAAAATCATTTGTCTTTAAGCTTCTACAAATCCATTATAGAAGTTGGTCCCCAATTCAAAATATTCTTATAAAAAGATGACATCAAATCTTAATAGTTCCCTGTCTCACATTAGGTATGGTTACTTTCCTCAGTCACTGGTGGTTTTGCAAAGTCCTTTATAGTTCTCATGTATATAATATACACCCACACATAAACATATTGATGTAGATACATGAATTTCTCCCATTTCATTTGTTTCCCTGATTTGTAGTGAGATTGGTTAAACCTTAGGGATGAGGGATGACAGAACGTAGCGGAGAGCTGGTTTATCTTTCATATAGAGTGCCCATCTGTTGACATTTTGTCATATTGGCTTCATCCTTACACCGTCAGTTCCACTATAACATAAAATAATGGATTCTGGAGACTTCTGTTAGGAAATTTCACGCGGTGCTAATCAATTTCATGAGAAAAGTGAGAGGTGGGAACAACCACAAAAATGTCAGTGATCCAGTGAAAGACAGAGGGGGGAGCAGGGAAGACCCTAGGAGGAAGAGCAGGGCAGTCTTCAGTCCTTGAGGTGGATAACACATTAACACATAGTGAATACTCAAGAAGGGTGTGATCCTCCTTGGGCACACTGCAGTTTGCCTAAGGAGGTGAGCGTTGGCAGGTTGAACTGGTGGATTGTGGTAAACTAGGACAAGGACTGGCTGGGGTCTGACGGAAAGTTGTAATGCTGGCTGGTAGCTTTGGCTCCAGACACCAGCCAGAGGTTGGAGAATGAGTGTTATGCACTTCTTCACGGCTCGCTCGAGTCAGCAGGGTTAACTGGTATTTCTCATAGTTGAAATCATGCGACACCTAATGTGACATTCTCTGTAATCAAGTCCCTGAGTTAATAGTTACTTTTTATCACTGTAGTAAGATGTCTGACACAGACAACTGAAGGTTGGGTTTCCTTCATAGTTTTCAGACATTCCCATCAAGCACCTTTACCCGCCGAGCCATCTCATCTACCCAACTTTGGAATGAATTTGTCTTTATTAAATAGACAAGCTGGGCTCTTGTGTATGTATTGGAATTTCATTAAATCTGTGGTAGAAAATACACAATTCTTTGGGTTCAAATTGTTCCCTAGTCGGCTGCATTGGCCCAAGTTTAGCAGATATTGTAAATGGCATTGAACTATCGGAAACTGAGTTGCAGTGGTGTTTAAATCTCCTAAATAACTAGGAATTAACTTCCTCAGAGTGAGGCAGTTTTCCTTTACAACCATGATGTCATAATTGCTCCTAGGATAATTACCACTGATTCATCAATTAGCTGGTTAAAGACAAGCTTGTTCCTAATAAAGCTGTATTGTTCAGTTTGCTTTGGCTTTCTTGCCCTTCCTCTCTTGTCCTAGGCACTGAGCTGTGTTGGGATGTGAAAACAAAACAAAACAAAAAAATCAAGCAAAAGTCCTCCTCTCCCGCCCTTCAGAGTCTTGCAGCGCTGGGGAGACAGGCATTTTTAGGCAAGATAGGTTAGGATAAGAGCAGTAGGATCTGGGTCTGTTTTCTTTGGGAGTGTGTCAGCAGAAAATGAACTCTGCCCAGCATGGTGTTCTAAAGCCTCTACCCTGTCTATGACCTGCCCAGCTGCTTCCCATGCACCTTGCTCCTAACCCAGGAGGGCTTGCCGCCATTAAAAGTAAAGGGCGTATCACACAGGATGCCCACCCCTTCTTGGGCACATTTAGTGTCATTACAGTGAGGTTTGGCTAGGCACAGAACTACAGTGAAGAGGATATTGAGAACCAGGCTGAGGAGTGGGGACTTTACCCTCTAGGTGAGCTGTATTGGGTCATGAATACCAGGCATCCAGTAGCTACAGTGTAATCAAGATAGGAATCATTCCGTTTTCATGTGTGTAATAGCTTGCCAAAGATGGAAATATCAGCTCAGATCAGTGGGGCCCTCCAGAGACCTGGATTCATGTTGGTTTATAGCTCTGTTGTTCCTCATGTCATGACATCACGCACATCCCATTCTAGGCAGCATGGTGGAGAAAAGGGCAGCATGTTCCTTCCCTTTCAGGCACATTTTGGAAGCTATGTGCCTCACTTCTGTCTGGATCTCACACCTACATGCAGGAAGGGCTGAGACACAGTCTTCATTGGGAGTTCATGTGCCAAGCTAAAAGGAACAGGTTTTAAGAATGGATATTGAGGGCCATCCTGCAGTACCTACTGTACCAACGTGTCTAAAACCACTAAATTCTACAAAAATTTCTATAAAATTATTCTCTGAAAATGCTCCTTAAAAATAGAATTATTGCAGAGTGTATTGATTCATGCCTATAATCACAATCCTTGGAATGAGGTAGGAGGATTGCACTATATAGTGAATTCCTGGTCATTTTAGATTAGAGTATAAAACCCTGTTCAAAATCCCCCAAACAGGCAATAACAACAAACCCCAGATACAGTGTCAAAATGATTTTGGAAAACACTTAACACCATCGAACTCTATGAAATTCATATTGCAAAGTGGTATATGTAAAGCTCTGTGAAGTTCCACAATTAAAAATACTCCTCACGGTCTTTGTTCATCCTAAGAAAATCTGGCCATAAAGTGTTTGACACCATACTTTGTTTCTTTGAGAAGCGCTGTTCACGTCAGCCTTGAATCCCAGAAGGTTCTTTGGTTTGCAGTGAAGCCACAGCAACATGGGGGAATTGTGTCAGTCTGGATTCAGACAGAGAAACAGCAGCTATGCCATATTTAAAAGGATTGCTGCAGGGACTAGACCTTCTGTAATGTAATGTGAGGGCGGCTTAGCTGGTCTGTGTCAGATTGCTATCTGCATGGGGCTTCGAGTCCAGTGCATAGATGGATGTGAGGGAGGACAGTGATATTGGGAAGAAGGGGGCAGCTGGGACTCATGGGAGTGAATGGGGACCAGGGTCAGTCACTGCTAAAATTAAAGGCATGGGACACTACTCTTGGTCAGTTGTCCCCAGTGTTAGTGATGTGGGTGTACTTTGAGAGAAGTCGATGCCCTTTATAGAAGAGATAACACACCTAACCTATAAAGCTTAAGGCAGTTGTCTCAGTTTGGGTTTCTATTACTGTAATGAAACACCATAACCAAAAAGTAGGTTGGGGAGGAATGGGTTTATTTGACTTACAGTTTACTCTGGATAGGAACTCAAACAGAACAGGAACCTGGAGGTGTAAGCCAATGCAGAGGCCATGGAGGGGTGCTGCTTACTGGCTTGTTCAGCCTACTTTCTTACAGAAGCCAGGACCACCAGCCCAGCGGTGGCCCCACCCACAATGAGCTGGGCCTCCCCCTATTTATCACTAACTAAGAAAATGCCTTCCAGTCAGATATGTGGAGGCATCTTCTTAATTGAGCTTCCCTCCTTTCAGATGACTCTAGTTTGTTGTTGACATAGGACTGGCCAGCACAGTAGCCCAGGGGAAAGTCTCTAGCATCAGCAGGCCTGGCTGCTGTTCCCACCTTAGAAAGCAAGGATACAACAGTGCAGGTGAACTGCCCGATACCCCCCAACACCAACCTTCCAGGTGTTACCCCTTCACACCCATCTTCAACTGAAAACATGCACTGAAGGGAATTCTGAGCTGTGCAGTTCAGCCTAGTCACATAAGCGCCTTCAAAAGCCAGCCCAGGCACTTACCAAATGGCAAGTACAAATTGTTTACAGTAATACTAGTTGCCATAGCTTTTAATGAGCACTAACCTAAATGGGCCTCATTAGTTAAGTTGATAAAGTGCTACACCCAAGTGATAGAAGTGATATATGGACACATCATTCTTTGCACCATAGGTGAACCGTAACCAAATAACGAGTGAAAGTCAGAACTATGGTTGCTTTTATAAAAGTTCAAAAAAGGCTAAGCTGCTTTAGGGTAGTGGTTACTCTGAAGAGGGTGGGGATGCCGTTAGCAGTCTCTCAGGAAGTACTCTGATATGCACGTAGTGTGCATTCTGCCTCTTGACTTTTTTTGCTTTCTATACAGGAATGGTCTCTTCGGGAAAGCTGAATGTGTTGTATAATTTGTACTTAATGCTAGGCTTCAGTATGAAGTTTAGGTAAGTTAAATTTACTCAAGTTGTATGTAGCTATGGTTAGAGTTAGGTGAACTCATAAGGAGCGGTGTAGAGCCAAGGGATGTAGTTCAACTATGTTTAGTTTGCATAAGCCTCAAGGTTAGCTCCCTTGGATTTTAGATGGTTGTACATGCACAAGGGTGAGAATTCAGGAATATGGTGGGACTCACCTTTACTCTCAAATCTGGCACTCTTGGTGAACATGTTTCCTTACCTTTAACCAAATTAACAGAATGTCATTTCAGCCTTTTCTGATTTATGAAATTTCGATTTCTTCTCTTCATGCTTTTTGTTTGTTTGTTTCAGTGAATTTATTAGTTGGATAGAATTGTGATTCTTTTCTCCAAAATAGATTATTTGAAAGTGCTTTGGGTTGTTGGGTGTGGGCCTGGGTGATCCCCAATGCTGTCAGCAGTGCCATGAGACTGGACTGTGTGTTCTCTGATATCCCAAACAATTATCTGAAAGTGGTGGTGGCTAAGACAGTTGATGTTGTTTTTAATGCCTAGAAAACTGGGACTTGGAGTGCTATAGGTTTTCTCAAAAATGAAATCTTACTAATTACTTATTCTTTCATGTTGGGAAATTTTGAATAAGCACAAAACAGAACAGAGCACTCTATGATATCCTCCCTGCTAGTGGCTTACCTAGCTATTGTGCAGTGCTCTCATTCTGTTGGCCTGGAGGCTGCTTGTTGGACTCTAAAATCCCTCTACCTTCTATCAGAGCAGTCACCCCGCTGAGCCATAACTGCTGGTCTTTTTCTGTCGCCTTGTTACTTAGACTCTCATCTCTCTGTGGTCAGGGATTATGTCTTGTCCTTCATGTTTCCGACATCTCACTTAGTTGAAACCAGAAATCAGCAATGAATGACGGAGTTACCAAACTTGTGAGGTAAAGAACTGATAGTTGGTTCTTGAAGAAGACCACATCTGAGGAGAGTTGAGGAGACGTGGTGGGTGGGCTATACTGGTCAGAGAAGCAAAAAAAGATCAAGAGTTTCATCCTACCAGAGAAATCAGGAGAAAGGAGTTTTGAGGAATTAGCAAACATCACAAAGAAGCCAGGGAGGATGGGAATTTTCTTTTGTCAGACTTTAGTGGCTATACAGATGGTAAGATTAAAAACAGAATCTCTTGAGAGTAAGGTAAGAATATAGGATGAAGAAATGGCAGTCTAAGATTGAAAAACAAACACCCTCCCCCCATACTTAGAGAGGTGAAGCCGCGAGAGGAAGATTTGGGAGTGAGCTGAACATCTTTGTTCACTGCACAGGTGTCACACTCAAAGGACACTGAAATCAAAGCAGGGGCTGGGGTCCCTCTGCTGCCCCCTCCTGGTCCTCTGCTGTAGTTCCTTAGGATGGGATGAGTTTATGAGCTCCTCTTTACAGGCTCTGGATCCATCTGATCAAGCAGCATGTTTCTTAAGAGGTGACGTGTGCTGTGCTATGCTCGTCTCTCTGAATGATTTTTGTTTCTGTTAACTTGATCCCCCTGTTCCTACAGGAAACATGGTAGAATGGTGCTTGCCTCAAGATGTTGACCTTGAAGGTGTCGAGTTCAAGTCTATGGCCAGTGGGTCCCATAAAGTCCAGTCTGATTTCATGTGAGTACTTCTGAGCCTGTCTTGTGCTGCTTGATCCCTTCTTCCCCACATTCTCCGGAGCACGCTGTCAAGAGCTGCCTTCATATAGTGTATGTCAACGTTCTGTGTGTTTCTCCAGTTTCCCAGCAAGGGCTACAGCTCTCAAGTCTCAGTGGGTCCCACACCCCTGCTGACAGCTCCTACAGTAGGCGCTCTGGTGTTACTGAGCGATTGTGTGTCTTTGTGGAGGTTTGGTTTTTGTGTAAGAAAGGAGTTTCAGTTCAGTGTGGGTTAATCAAAGATACCTACATGATAAACTTGTAATAGTAGCCTCAAGCAGGCCAGTTTTAGTGACATGTAAATGGTGTATGGTGGGTTTTTCAAGAGGCCAATGGGTATGCTTTCAGGATAAGTTATAGTTTTAATCTCTGCATTGGACTGAAGCCATAGCTGATCCAAGCCAGTGTGTAAAGAAAAAAGGGAGTTGAAATGTCAGCTGCATTAGAGCCGTCCAAAGCCAAGGAACTGAGAGAAGCATGGCTGATGCTGAGAAGACAGACTGGGACTTCCTGAGGAGCCTGAGGTCAGCCTTGGCTCTGGTTCTCCCATTGAAGCCCTTAGTTGTGCCAGAGAGGATATCCGGATCTCTGGCTGTGGGCATTTGAGTGGCATGCTTGTAGATACCACATGATAAGCTTGTGATTCTGAGATGGCAAGTTCTGGGGTCATGGAACCTTGGCCACTCCCTGGGAGATTGGCCAAACTTTATTTGGAGCTCTGAACATAGTTGTTTGGGCTGGGATTGTATTGTAAAAGGGGGAAAAGGTAAACAAACAAACAAACAAACTACTGTCTTCCTAAATTGGAGTCACAGTGCATATTTGGTCTATTTCAGTTATTTTCGGAAGGGCCCCTTCTTTGGCCTGGCCTGCTTTGCCAACATGCCTGTGGAGAGCGAGCTGGAACGTGGTGCGCGGATGAAGTCTGTGGGCATTCTCTCTCCATCCTACACCCTGCTCTACCGCTACATGCACTTTTTGGAGAATCAGGTCCGGTAAGTGGCTTCCATGTATGGCTTCTGTATGTTGTGGGTAGCAGCAGGGTCTGTCAGCTGGTGCCTGTGAAGTGAGCCCCTGGAGATGGAGGCTTTGGGCCACAGATGTCTTTCCCCAGTATCTGTGGCTTTGGGTCAAGCCCCATGCGATGCCCCTTTCTTTCAGCAAATGTATTATAAAATAATTCTTTATCCTATACTGAAAGCTGGGGAAGATGTTTACTCTCAGTGTTTAGTAGTACTTGCGTCACTTTTTAATCAAATATATTTTAATCAGATATAAACATTGTCTTTGTTTACACTCATCTGCTATACTTATCTTCTTTTCCAGGTAGGCAGGCAGATTTTAAAAATTGTCTTATGTCAAATCATTTATTACTTAGGATAACAGGAGAATATATAATAGAAGAAAATTTATTAGTTACTATATTTACATATATATGTTACATTCTTCAAATAACCTAATTAACATTCAAACAATACTGGGGAATTTTTTTCTCTAGTTCTGGAAGCACTGTTAAAGTTTTAATCTGTTTTCTGATATGTATATTTGTGTGGTTTGATAAAATTTGCTTCACAACTGGGCATAGTGGTGCTTTTTGGCCCAGGAAATAAAGGCTTTCAGTTTACATAAGTAGAAATGTAGCACAACCTTGCTTTTCACATATGTGCACGTATGTACTTGATAGTTACATATAAACTGTTTTATCCTATGCATTACTTATTCACTCATTCACTTATTTTGAGTTAGTGTCTTGCTTTGTAGCCCAGGTTACCCTTTTAATTTGCCATTGTATGGGATGTCAGGCTTTTTACATGGGTACTGGGATGTGGGTTGGAATCCTCATGATTGTGTAGCGATTTCTCTTAATTGAGCCGCCTCTTCTGCCCACCTGGGTCATAGTTTAAGTTAGTTGATGGGTTGTAAGGTAGTCCATGCCCTTTGCCCTTCCTTCTTTCCTTTATTCTCATGGTAACTCCCCGTGTCTGACATTTATTCTTACAGTCTGTCTTCCCAAGAGTGAGAAAGAGTCTCAGCTGCTTCTGGGTACAGAGGAGCAGGCTTTCCCAGCCTCATGAGATCTAAATTAGTGGATTTTACAGAGATGATGCGCTTTCTCTTTCTAAACAGCTTTCCCCCCCTGTTTTCTTTCTTTCTTTCTTTTAAATATCTTCTTCAGCTTCTAAGCCAACACCACACTGTGGTGTTTTTGATTCTTCATTAACTCATTTTCTGGGTACCAACTTCTACTTTAGCTAAAATAGAAGCTACGTTACTATAACAAAGAGGAGACCCCCAAAATACAGTGGCTCAAACAAGTCAGAACTCCAGCTCTCTAGCACAACATTCCAGACCAAATAGAGAGAGCTGCTGCGGTGTGGTTGGTGACTAGAGCAAGATCCTCCATCTCGCCCATCTCTCAGCATGACGGGCGGAGAATGACTCACTGTTAGCATGTGCCATGTCAGCCAGCAAGGAGAGAGCTTGATGCAGAAGTCTCAGCGTGAACACATCACTCCTGCACACATTCTGTAGACTAGTTGGTGGCTCCTGGCCATACCCAGCTGTAGGAAAATCTGGGGATATGTAGTCCCAGAGAGGGTGAGGACCTTGAAAATTTGGAGGTTCTATATACTAACGGAAGAAAGCAATCTCTACCACTGTCATAAATGTAGACTTTGCCAGTTGCCATAAATACCCAATAGCACTAGTAATCACTATTAATTTCTCATATATCTTCCAAAATTGATACCTAAGTATATGTGTGGATGTGTACAAACATATATTCTTACTGATCTCCCTCTCACACAAAAGAAAGCATGCTATCTGTCTGCATTTTGACCTTTTCATTCGGCAGTAGACATGCTCTCACATGGGCAGGAGAGCTTCCATATTGTTCTCCCTTGCTGATTAAAGAGAACTAAAGGCAACAAAGATGAGACTATGAGGAAAGAAAAAAGTCAGTTCTAGGTGGGACAGCAGCTTTATATAAGTTAATTAGACTTAATTTCTGCAATATTCTGCAATACCTAATTTGCATTTAAATTCATTTTGATTTCTGATATCTTAGTCTTACTAGTATTTCATCTATAATTGTCACCTAATATCTCTCCAGTTATAGATCTGAGTTCAGTGCCTACTACCCATGTAAGAGGAATGTCAGGTGTGGTGGTGCACACTTGCAGTCCAGACACTGGGTGGGACCATGGTGGGTGGAGACATGGATCCCTGACACTCACTGGCCAGCCTGCCCAGCCTGCAAGGCAAATTCTGGGCCAGGGAGAGACGTTGGCTTAAAGAAAAAGAAAAAAGTGGATGGCATCTTCAAAATTCAGACCTGAGGTTGACCACTGACCTCTACCCATATCAACATGCACACAGTCTTGGCAGCGTCACAGTGTGCTAGAACTCCTGATTTTTTTATTTAACCATTTCATTGTCATTAGGCTTTAAGGTTTTATTATATATATATATATATATATATATATATATATATATATATACACATATATATATATGTATGTGTGTGTATATATATATGTGTGTGTATATATATATATATATAATTTTTTTTTTTTACCTATAGACTGGAGCATCATCTGGGTGAACTCACAACATGAATACTTTAGGGCAGTTACCTAGGAATGGAATCATTGGGTCAGAGGGTGGCCACCACGTGCGCTTTAATACAAGTTGTAATCAGAGCCTTCAGAACGGTGGTGGTCCCTTCCCCTTGCAGCAGCAGTAAATGCCTGATCATTTTGTATTTACAAAACCAGGTGACAGACTTGCTCAGACAAGTAAGGAATACGCAAGAGCGACAAAAATGTGATTGCTGACAGAGCATCTCTGATTCTTACAGTGGATGAATTTCTGCAGGGTAAGGTTGGAGACAGCAAGGGTCTCTATACTGAGGCCTCTGGCCTAAAGATAGCCACAGTCTCTCTCTAGAGACTGGTCCTACGGGGGAATCCATGATCTGCTTCACCCGGCAGCGGCTTCGAATCGGCAGCATACACTGAGCTATTTATCCCCACTGTTTAGAGCAGGAAGCTGGCTCAGTTACCATGGGTGGCGTTAGTATGCACTTCCTAGCAATGGTTTTTAAATTTACCTGCCCTATTAACAACCTCATTGTCTCCATCTTTGAAAAATACCTTGTCTTCTGGTACTCTGTTGTGCTTGTACCCTTGGTTTCTCTTGGTGTTGTGGCTTGATCTGTCACAAAATCTACAGCGTGTTTAAATTGAGGCTTCCTCACCACTGCTGGGCAACAGTCAGATTTGCACTGTGAATTTCTGTTTACACCTGAGCTCCTATCTTCTATCCAATATGGTATGTTACTGCCTTGTTCTGTTCTGTCAGGCAGTGATGCCTTAGGCCATCAAAGGACAGAGTCCTGACATTTTGTTTTCTTTTTACATCTACACGTTCATTTCTCTGTGTGGGGATGGGATCAGGGATCAAACTCAGGTTGTCAGGGTGAGTGGAGAAGTTGGCCCTATCTCTAGCTTTTCATCTAAAACTCAGTAGTGACTTTCTGTAGAATCTTGGACCAAATACAGTGTTGACTGTAGCCAAAGTTGTAAAGACCAACAATTGAGTAGCAAATCAGCAAACAGAAAATAAAGGTGCATTATTTAAATTACCCTGGATAAATTGCTTCTTTTGAGACAGAATATATAGATTCTTATTGGCTTTTTAAGGCAAAATGGATCCTAATGCAAACACATTTGACCTTTACCTGTTACTCACACTTGACACATTTCCCAGAAGAGTACCTGCAAGGCACTGCAGAACAGCCAGACAGATCTGGGCCACCAGGGATTTCCTGTCCAGCCCGGGAGCTTTTCCGAGAATGACAGCAGTGCTCCAAACACCCATGTGTTTGCTTATCATTACCAACACATGGCTGCCTCCTGGACCAAAGCTCTTCCAACCCCTAAAATTAGAAACAGGCACTTATTTTTTGTAATTATTTTCTAAATTTTTCTTTGGGAGGAGGCAAAGTACCACTGTGTAGTCCAGACTGATCTTGAATTTGTGATTCTTCTTCCCAAGTTCTGGGATTATAGGTATACACTGTCACAAAAACCCAGCTAATGATATCTTTTTTATGACGTAAATGTTTCTGCTTTGAATACAAATTTGTCCAGAAAGTCTCCTGCCTTATCTTGTCACTGAGTGCTGGAAGTCATTCTGCGTTGGCAGTGACAGGAACCAGCTGCCAACAGCTGCTCCTTTGTCAGTGGCAATCTTGATTCTGAGCAGTTTGAGTTACAACTTGAAGTAGGCCTCGTGGCAGGTTGGTGGAAGGAGTAGGGACTGCCTAGTTGTAATCAGTGTTTTTTCAGCCATAATTAGCGATATCTCTCTTTTTCTCCCTGAAGCTTGTTTCTCATTGTTTGGTGTTTGCTCTAAGAAACCAGGGTTGAGAGGGGTTTGGAGATTTTTATTCATCCTTATATTAATTTGCTGAAACTGGGTAACAGTATCTTAATTAGGCAAACGAATCTGATTGTCTCATTGTTCCGGGGCCTCAAGAGTCAAAAATCTCCATGCACGGTCCTTGTTTGGAGTATGGTCTCAGAAAAGACCCCTCTGCCCAGATTTTTTGATTCTGTTGCTCTCCTTGTGGAGCTCCTGTCCCCTCCAGGTCTTTCTATCTCCCCCTTCTTTCATAAGATTCCCTGCACTCTGCCCAAAGTTTGGCTATGAATCTCAGGATCTGTTTTGATACCCTACTGGGTAGAGTCTTTCAGAGGCCATCTGTGGTAGGCTCCTGTCTCGTTCCCATTTTCTCCCTCTTCCAATATCTGTCTCGTTTGTCTTTCTGAATGGGGATTGAGCATCTTACCCAGGGTCCTCCTTCTTGATTAACTTCGTTAGGTGTACAGATTTTAGTGTGACTATCCTATATTATATGTCTAATATCCACTTGTAAGTGAGTATATACCATATGTGTCTTTCTGCTTCTGGGATACCTCACTCAGGATGGTCTTTTTCTAGATCCCACCATTTGCCTGCAAATTGCATGATTTCTTTGTTTTTAATTGCTGAGTAGTATTCCATTGTGTAAATGTACCACAATTTCTGTATCCATTCCTTAACGGAGGGACATCTAGGTTGTTTCCAGCTTCTGCCTATTACAAATAGAGCTGCTACAAACATGGTTGAGCAAATGTCCTTGTTCTATACTTGAGTATCTTTTGGATGTATGCCTAGGAGTGGTATAGCTGGATCTGAGGTAGCACTATTACTAATTGGCTGAGAAAGCACAAGATTGATTTCCAAAGTGGTTGTACAAGTTTACATTCCCACCAACAATGGAGGAGGGTTCCTCTTTCTCCACATCCTCTCCAGCATGTGTTGTCACTTGAGTTTTTGATCTTAGCCAATCTGATAGGTATAAGGTGAAATCTCAGGGTCATTTTTATTTGCATTTCCCTGATGACTAAGGATGTTGAGCACAGAAGTAGCCCATGGCAGCTCAGTGTCCAAGAGGTTCCCTAATGATAGGAACAGGGACCATCTCTGACACGAACCCATGGGCTGGCTCTTTGCTCCCCTCCACCTGAGGGGAAAGCAGCCTTACCAGTCCACAGAGGAAGACAAAGAAGCCAGTCCTGATGAGACCTGATAGACTAGGGTCAGATGGAAGGGAAGAAGGACCTACCCTATCAATAGACTGTGGAAGGGGCATAGGAGAACAAGAGGGAGGGAGAGTCGGATTGGGAGGGAATGAGGGAGGAAGCTACAGCTGGGATACAAAGTGAATAAGCTAAATAATAAAAATAAAATTTAAATTTTAAAAAAGAGTCAAAAATCAAGTTGTCAGTGTCAGGGCCACTTCCCACATCTCTCTTGGCTCTGTACTTTGCTGGCAGTCTCTGGGTACTGTGGCATCAGCATCACCTCAGTGTCTGCTTTCATCTCCACGTCTGCCCCATGCCTGTGTGTGCGCGCGCATGCACAGGAGCATACATGTGATTTCTCCTTTTTAAGTCACCAAGAGTCAAGGTTCACTCAAAAGACCTTTTTTTAACCTAATTGCTTCCTAAGATTCAAATAAATCCACCTTCTCAGGTAGCTGAGATAAAGGCTAAGATTCCAGGATATCTTTAGGAGGGAATAAAGTCAGCCTCTAACATTCCCATTAAACATAAAACCTTGACCTGGAGACAGCATTCTGCATTGCCTAAGTGGTCTAGGGCCTCAGTGTCATTCTCTTGATCTGAGGGTCAATTCACCAGGCTTTCAGCCTGAGCAGAGGATGAGACTCCGCTGGGGCAGGAAGAGGAGAGATTCTGATTCATTTAGCTGATGTGGAAGTAGGAGATCTCAGTGGCCTTTGGCTGTAACTGTTTTCCTCTCTTTAGGACACTGAGGGCTCAGCTTCTCTCTGTTCCATTATAACAGCATGCTCGAGTTCTACACAAAACAAAGCAGCCATAGGCAGGGTCTTCTAATAAAGAAGTCCCTGCATCTTGTCTTACAATAAACAGTGCTCCTGAGCAGCACATATGACCTACAGCAGAGCTCGATCAAAAAAATAGACACTAGACACAGTCTGCTCATTCTGAACGTTGGTGCCGTTGAGGAGTTTCAGGCCTCATGTTGGAGCTTTGCACAAAGATCTTCTCTAACAGTAATGGAGACATGATGTTAACCTCCAGGTGCAGATGTTCTGAGTGCATCTGGGCGCTTTGGGTAGAGATACATTACTGGGCGGAGCTGCTCACTGTGTGTGTGTTATACAGACACCAGCTGGAGACGCCGGGACACTACTCCCATCTGGCTGCATTCTATGAAGACAAGAAAGGGGTGCTCCATGCAGGCCCTGGGAGGGGTGGCAGCTTGCCACCCGTCTACTGGCTGCCTTCCATCCACCGCTACATGTATCCTGAGATGAAGGTGAGGTTGCCTACTCTCTCATGTCATCATGGTTCATTTTCAAGTGACAAAGAAAGTATGCCTCAGCCTTGTACAGGATTCTGCTTCTAATAGAATTGGGTCAGATAGAAGCATATTTGGGTTCATTTAAAACGTAAGGCAAATGACCTTAAACAATGAAGCTACCTGAAGCCTTCTGTAGTGAGAGCACAAAGCTGCATACGCCGCGCCACTCGAGTCGATTGCTAGGAAGATGCTTTTGATTGTGGTACTTCCTTCCGCTATTGCCAAACCAAATATCTAAACTAAAGATGAAGAGCTTGAAGAACAGACATGGTTTTTCTTAGCTGTGTTATTTTTGGCATTATTTTATTTGGAATTTTGGTAGCATCCTTTGCATTTGTACTAGCATGTCTGTTTAACATCAAGAAATCTGGCCATGCAGAAGGTGTTTAGGAGATAGGAAAGGGTGTCAGAATATGAATCTCACTTTTTTATTCTTTCTCCTGTTTGGGCACATGTTACTTCAGTAAGGCTTAGGACTCCTCTTATAAGGAAATAATGCATGAGTTTATGGGAGAAGGCATATTGGGACATTTCTTAGTTAGCATTCTTTAAGAGACAGGAACAAGCCAGGTGCAGTGACTCACGCCTATAATCCCAGCACTTGGGGAGGCAGAGGCAGGTGGTTCTCTGTGAGTTCGAGGCCAGCCTGGTCTACAAAGTGAGTCCAGGACAGCCAAGGCTACACAGAGAAACCCTGTCTCAAACAAACGAATAAACAAACAAAAAAGGACAAGAAGAACCTAAATCCAGGACTCAGCCAAACCAGTGTTTACTCAGCTCTATTTCACTGCTTTTGCAGAGATATGGACAAGAGGACATGTTGTCTTTGGTCAAGAGCAAATTACTTAAATGAGATTGAATGTTTATGTCATTTGGCTATAAGGAAAAAAAAAGGAATAAGATTTTATCAGCAAAACAGAGTAAGTTGGGTATTTGAAACTAATTCAAGAACAGGAGTCTTAAGGCTGACGGAGCCACAGAGAGCAGAGCAACCTCGCATATTAGTAATCTCAGACAACAGTTTCCACCCTGGGTTTGGCTAGCTATTGCTGCCTAACAAATCACCCAAGACTAAAGGCATTCAGTTGTTCGTTCGTGTGTGTGTGTGTGTGGCCCCCGCAATTTCTGTGAGGAGGCTCCAGTCATGGCTTAGCTGAACCCCAGATTTAGGATCTGATACGAGGTTTCAGTTAAGGCTCCAGCCAGGGTCGGAGTCTAAGCACAAGGTCCAACTGGGCAAGAACCTATTTTTCTAAACTCTCTAGTGACAGTTAAGGATCAAGTTCTTAAGGGATGCTACATGGGACTCTCCAGCTTGGCAGTTTGCTTCATCAAGGTCAGCAAAAGGAGACTGTTAGCACGATTAAGTCAGAACTCTTATAACCTAATCCTAGAAGTGAAAGGCCTGTGTAGCCACAAATTCCTCAAGAGGGGCAGGGGATTGCACAAGGCTGTAAATGCCAAGGCCATGGGGGTCACTTAGATGCTGCCTGCCATATTTAGGGCTGGGGCACAGGGGAAAGTGACATCGGGAAGTGGGACTCTTGCACAGCCTCTGCTTGGATCTCTGAGGGAAGCGCTGTGCCTCTGAGACTAGTACTTTTTAAGTATGAGGCGCAGCTTACGCTGGGAGAGGCTGGAAGCTGGTGTGAGAGGTGCTCACGGCCCCTGGCAAAGTACTAAAAGCAGCTAGACACCGAGGGAAGTCCTCCCTTCCTCCTGTCTTCAGCCTGAAGTCAGGGCTTCCCGTTAGCACAACTAACACGAGACTGGGTGTCCTGGGAGTCCAGGAGGTGTACCATTCAGATTTCCTGACACTGATGAGTGAGAGACAATTGGCCAGGGGCCCAGGCTGATCGGAACGCTGTCAGCGCCTTTTTCTTCTGAAGGAAGCTACTCAGTCACTCAAACCCTGGGGAAGGTGGCCGGCATTTGACCTGGATGTTCCTGGCTTCCTCTTCCCATAGACAAGGAGGGACAAAAGGAGAGGAAGATAATTGCCACGTGCCTTTGCCCAGTTAAAGGCAACTTATTAACAAACCTGTCAGATCCACAGATGTGGAGGAAAGGTACTTACATAGGCTGAAGATGTGTGGGGTTTTCTTCAGAAGACAGTGTGTCAGCAATTAAAATCAAATATTCCTTTTGTTTCAGCAGCCCCACTGCTGGGATCTGCCCTTTAGATATGAGAACACCAGAATGACAGATAAGACTATGTAATTCAGCAGTGTTCAGGCAGTAGACAGCTAGAATGTTCGTATAGTAAATAGTCATTATGAATAATAAATCAGAGTATAAGATGACAGAAAAATTTTACTAGGTGTATTTTGTGGAAGGGTAGCAAGGCCAGAAAATTTCCTACTATGATCCCACTTTGTTGAACAATCACAAATCATAACATTACATATTATGTATATTTTCTATAAATATACATCACATATTATCTGTGAAGAAAGAAAAACGAGTGACCATATACTTGGCTATTGATGTATATGTGGCCTGAGAGCAATGTGAAGTATGGAGAATTGGGAGGGCAGTGCTTTTGTGTGTAGCCCAGGGTGGGCTCGGGCAAAATGACAGCACTAGAAGTGGAATACGGTTAGCCCTGTGTTCGTAGTTTTCTAAACAGCGAGTCAAGCAACACATCTGCGTGAACACATTCAGACTTGTTCCTCATTATTCTGCAAACAGTGCTATGGAACGATTTACAAAGCATTATAGGGTATTAGGTATATCAGTAACTAAAGGTGAGTTAAAGTATATGGGAAGAACTGTGTATGTTACATGCTAGCATGTTTTTTTCATTGTATATAAGAGAGCAAGTATCCACTGGTTTTGGTATCTGGGGAGTGGGTCTTGGAAAGCAGTCCTCTGTGGATTCTTACCATATATGCCATGACTGAATTTGCTTTTTTCAGGAGATCATGGACATGTTCACAGTGGGAAATGTTTGTTCTCTGTAAAAGCCCCAGAGAAACAAGCTCAGAAAATAAGACACATTTAAATCAAAGTGAGAGAAACATCTGTCTCACTGTGTGGCCGAGCAGTGCACGGCGCAGAAGGGTATGAGATCCGTGACTAAACTCCAGAAGACAGACAGGACACCCTCGGTGGCTCCCCAGCACTAACGTGGCACAGCCCTGTGAATGGGACCTGAGGCACACATTCCCTCAGCTCCAGGCCTTTACATACACACGTCCTTCTGCCAAAACGGTCTCCTTTGGACTCACCCATTGTGTTGCAGCTTAGGTGTCACGTCCCTCAGGAAGCGTCACCATCTACCATGCGATCAAGCGCCTTTCCAATGGCTGCTGTCTTTCTCCACCATGCTGTCTCCTCGGGCTGTATTCTAGTTGTTTTTAACTTGCTTTGCTTACCAGCTAACTGTCAAAGTCAGTGCTTGAGTGTCTTTATTCGCTGTTGAAACTAGAATACGTAGTACTTGGGCACAGAGTAATCACTTGGGAGATAGTTCTTAAGTTTAATGGATATGTGCATCTGTGAATAAACAAATAAGTGAGACAATTAAAAAATTTAGGATAAATAATTTATTCTAGGGCACACTTGCACAACTCTCACCAGACCTGTGTACAGTGCACGCACGCACATGACAAAGGCTGGGAAGAATGGGGTGTGCTCTGCCTCCTTTCTTGTCTGTCTGCTGTTTGGCTGGATAGAAGACACTGACTGAAGAGACCTGACCAGCCTTGCTTACCTGGGCTCCTCTCCCCCTGGTGACTGAAGTACAGAGGAACTAGGCCACAAGTCACAGTGGACATGCTCAGAGGAGGGTGTCTTAGTGTGTAGCGTGGGGCTGGTGAATCATGGTGTCAGGATGGAGGTTGTGGGTAGCTTGGGAAAGGAAAATTCCTCTCCCAGGTAGTCTAGTTGAAGGTTTGGAGATTGGGGACAACCAGGGGAGGCAGAATACAGGTGCCACCCCAGGGCTGGCTTAGTACTTGGGTTCCCCCAACAGCTTTCAGCCTATTAAGCTCAGTGTATACTTTAGGCTAGCCGCCTGTCTCCAGGCCTCTGGCCCACTTTTCTTATAGCAGATGAATTTTTATGCCAACAGCAAAGCATCAAAGTGGCTCTCTGAAGTACTCACAGGCCTCTAATTTGAAGTCCCTATTCTGCCAATGATATTGGGGTTCTCTATGCCTTGGCTGTTCCTAGCTTGAAGTCCTTTGTGTTTTGGCTCAGGTGATCCCAAACAGGGTGAGGTGACCCCTGGTCTCCCCATTTTACAGACTAGGAAAGCAGAATGGAAACACTGGCTCACTTTCCCAGACTTCCCTGTTAGTGAACGACAGAGGCAGGAGTGCAGTTTCTCAGGCTTATGGTCTAAGCACTTCTGAACTCATCTCACAGTCTTTCCAGAAGGTAGGCCTCAGGGAAGGGGGCTCCCTGCCATTAGAATTCCAAGGAAGTTGCTTCGAGGTGAAGTATTCCAGAGGTAATCATGAGACCCTTGGACCCTGCCTGTAACTACTGCTGGTACCTTGCTGTACACAGGAGACTCCCCAGTCCCTGCATATTTTAGAATGTTCGCTCATCATTTTGTTATTTATAGTGCTGTGTTTTTGTGTTGAAGGCATGCTGTATCTTCAAGGGTAGTTGTATGTTTGTACCTATCATACAAAGGGCATGCACATGAGCGCGCGCGCATGCACACAGAGAGAGAGAGAGCCAGAAGAGAGCTTGGCTCCCTTGGCTCAGGAGCTGCAGGTGTTTGTGGGATGCTACTATGTGGGTGCTATGATCTGAACTCCTGTTATCATGATTGTACAGCCAGCACGCTGAAGCACAGACGTAGCTCTCTTTTTAAATGATAACATTCAGCTCTTTTCTCTGTGTCTCTCTCCAGAATAAAGCATTTATAGTCCTTAAATTCAAACTTCATTCTGTCAGGGGAGCTGATGCATCAGAGAAACCCAGTTTAAAGGAAATTTCAAAGCACCAGATAACCATTTTGTTGTGGAAGCAATTCTCTCTTAATGCTTGATTTTGGTATATTTGGTATTTGGTGTTTTTATGGAAGGTGATTTTACAATGGCGACCTCTAACAAGCTGTCCCCCTGCCCTTGTATGTTTCCAGATCACTCACCCAGCTGGCTGCATGTCTCAGTTCATTAAGTTCTTTGGAGAACAGATCCTCATTCTCTGGAAGTTTGCCTTACTCCGGAAGCGCATTCTGATATTTTCTCCCCCACCCGTGGGTGTCGTGTGTTACAGAGGTAACCAGAAGCCCAAGTGAGGGGCTTGGCCCAGCTGCCCAGCACATATGCTCTAGTACATCAGTTGTTGGTCATGTTTGGAAGAGAACAGGCCATATCATTGGGATCAAGGCTCTGATTAGATTTGGATTTCAGAATGTGGCATCTAGAAGCAATGGATGGGGTGTCACATTAGTGTCTCGGGAAGAGTTAAGGGTCTGGGTTGAAGTGGAGATGATGGACTTTAGGTAAGAGGTAAGCTGAATCGGGTTGGCTGAAGCATGCAGGGGCATAGTTGAGGCAGAATCTAGGATGACGAGGATGGTGGGGCCACCAGAATGGGGGGCCAAGGAGTGGTGAGGAGTTGGTTTGGTTAGTAGGGTAACTTGGGACTTGATGGGTATGCCATGCTTGAGACATTTCCAAGGAGGAGTACATCGGGCACTTGTGTGGTTGTGTCAGGACCTCTGGGGAATAGTTGGGTTTGAAAAGAAGGTTTGAGAGAGACATACCGCCTGTCTGATAACCTCGGGATGAAGGCATCACATGGAGAGAGTGTGAGAAATGAAGGTGTCAGGTAATAGTGGTGAAGGGACAGGAGACTGAGGGAAACCATGGAAAGAGGAGGAGTGGAGGATGGGAGGCTTCAGCAGGCCAGAGCCTTGAGGAGGAGGAAGGCCAGTCAGGTCGGTAAGAGGAATTGCTGATGAGAACTTTAGGCTCTCAGGTTCTGCACTGGGGTCCCGGAAGATTTTCCTAGACCACCTGGTTACAGGATAGGTAGCACAAGCAACGGCTTCTCTACCTTCTGCGCCAACTTCCCATTGAGGCTTAATAAGATGCTTGTTTGGGCTCATGGTTCTGAATGTCCAAGAGTATGGTGCTAGCATTCCGTCAGCCTTTGAAGGCCTCCTGGTGGAAGAGATCATAGTTGAAAGAGTAGCATGGGGGAGGGAGCAGACTCCCTTTATAACATGCTTTAGAGATATGCTTTAGAGACTCAGTGTCTCCACACTACGTTAAGCTTTTTGTAAGGGTGGTGCCTCTGACCTAATTCCATCTACATCTGTATCTCTTAATGTTCTTACATTGAGCACCAAGCCTCGGTATGGGGTTTGGCAAGAACAAACAACAGAATGTAGCAGCTTCCATGTAGGTCAACTGTTTTGAGGTATTGGCCCACTCGGTTTAGGTGGAGGAGAGGGAACAGAAGGGAAATTTCCTCACTTCTGTCATCCCCCTCTTACAGTGTACTGTTGCTGCTGTCTGGCCAATGTCTCACTGCCTGGCATTGGGGGCACCATCCCTGAGTCCAAGCCTTTCTTCTATGTGAACGTGGCTGACATTGAGAGCCTGGAAGTTGAAGTGTCCTATGTAGCCTGTGAGTATAGGGCCCTCTCCTGCTCTCCCTGAGTCCAAACCCTTCCCCTCTCAGAAATAGGCCCTTGGATGCTTGATTCTGTAGTAGGGTTGGGCTGGCTTTGTGGCCCCTCGGTTCTTATTTCATTGGCCCTGGGCTCCACAGGCACCACAGAGAAGATATTTGAGGAGAAGCGGGAGTTGTACGATGTCTACGTGGACAACCAGAATGTAAAGACACACCATGACCACCTGCAGCCCCTGCTGAAGATCAACAGTGCGGACAGGGAGAAATACCGTCGGCTCAATGAGCAGAGGTGAGACAGCTGGTCTGCCATATCTGTGCCATGTGTGCACGTGAGTGCAGCTCAGGCCAGTGCTGTGCAAAAAGGACCAGGGACTTGAAGGGCAGTCAGGAGCACCACCCTAATTGAGATAGTCCTGTGACATCTATGAAAAGCCTACTCTGCCACCACTACCCTCAAGCTTTCCTAACTACTGGAAACCAAGGGAGGTCTGTGCTTAAGGAGGCTAATCCCTCCATGCTGCCCTCACTGCAGGGTAGCAGACACATGGGTGGTTACTGATGGGCTTGAGAATCTGAACCCCTCTGAAAGAAGTGAAGGAACATACTAGCTTTTAGAAACACCCTAAAAGACCTTACTGAGATTTGCCTGCATATGTTTGGAATGGCTATTCACCAAGTGTCTACACTGTATGGATCCATTCAGAAGCTTGTATGTGTACACTGTCCCGTGTAACTCCCAGCTGTTTATCCTACAAGAGAGAGCATTAGCATGCAATCCCCATTCAGGGGACAATAAGGTAAGACAATCCCTTGACTAAGGGGGGGACCACTGGCAAAATGGGCCATAGATCTTGGGTTTGAATCCAAGCTCTGTTCCTACCTCTGCAACTGGCCTGGCACCCACTCTGCTTCCTGAGAGATATGGCCATTGTTGATGCTTGGTTGCTGCCAGTTATGGAACTGGATACAGTGACCACTGGAGTCTGACAGTGGTCTCCCTTCCACCAGGCAGATGCTGCTGTACTCCCAGGAAGTTGAAGGAGACTACAACCCTTGTGAAGAGGACCTCTTTGTGCTGTGAGTCGGCCTGGGCAGCAGCTGTGGGGCTCTGGGAGTCCTTTCACTACCAACTTCTGTGGACAGCTTGCTTTCCCCCCATGCAACCCACTGCAGTGTAGCATGCCCTTTATTATTCTCAGAGCTCTAGAGGCTCTGTCCTTAGAGGCAACTGAGTCCTGCAAAGCCATCAGGGTGAACCCAGAGTGGCTGAAGTGACTGCAGGTCCAAGAGAAAATGGGGACCCTGAACATGCATCTTGTTGAACATTTGTATCCAGAATGTCACCACATAGCTATCTATCTCTCTACCCTCTCGTTCATTACCTCTTCTAAAAGACCAGTTTCTTGTGGTATTATGAGATTATCTGAAAATTCAACTCCTAAATCGAGTGTAAGCTCTTTTCTTCAGATCTGGTAGCCATGGAAAGGGCCAGCTCTTTTCAGGACCCATAGTACTCAGATAGCCACAAGAAGTCCTGTTTGAGAACTAGGGCAGAACTGTAATTGAAGTGGAAACAAATCTCCTGCCGATTTCCTAGCTTTGATGAGGTCATCTTCACAGAGGTTTATCTTGGTCTTGAGTCTACTTTCTAATGCATACACACTGTGAGCCTGGGCGGCACACAGTCTTGTTAAGCCATTTTGGTATGTCTGTAGAAGCCCCACAATGCTGTCCTAAGCCGTGGCTCTGAATCCTGCCTTTTGCATACTCTTCCTCCAGACACCCTTCCAAAGCAAACCTTCAGAGTGCCAGTCTCCGTGGGTGCAGCTTGCCTCCCCGCCACTGCTGGCTTCAGAACTGCCCTGAGCCTGCCCCAGCCCTCTGAGCTCTCACATCCTAGGAACAGCATCAGTGACCAGGGGCTACAAGGCCAGCAACAGAGTCCTGTGCTCTCCAGCGAGGCTTGTTGACTGCCAACTGCAGTGGTCTAGTCAGGGCTTTGAAAAATGTACACTTCAGTCTCTCGCTTGAAGTCTTAGTCTCAGGACTGCATTATCAGGTTCTGTGTCTTCAGTCTCTTCCCCAAAGATTGCACACAGTGAGAAGGGGCTGTCTCTGGAGCCTCTCCGGGAGGCTATGTTTGTTTGTTTGTTTTTCGTTTTTATCATAATGTAACTCAGGTTTTATTTAAATTATGACTAAATTACAAATAACTCCCCCAGTGTCTTCTGACATTTTTCCCATTTATTTATTTAATCACTTTACAGCCTGACTGCAACCCCCTCTCCTCGGGTGGCTATGTTTATTAGGGAAACGGTAGAGCCACCATCTGTGCAGCTTTTCTCTGATACTGCAATTCTTG
>CM053763.1:5463651-5479562 GCA_028658305.1 Pachyuromys duprasi
CTCCTGTCCTCTCCAGGTCTTACTAACTCCCCCTTCTTTCATATGATTCCCTGCACTCTGTTTGGTTATGAGTCTCAGTTTCTGCTTTGATACACTGCTAGGTAGAGTCTTTCAGAGGCCCTCTGTGATAGGCTCCTGTCCTATTGCTTGTTTTCTCCTATTACTCAGCAATTAAAAACGAGGAAATCATGAAATTTGCAGGCAAATGGTGGGACCTAGAAACAATCATCCTGAGTGAGGTATCCCAAAAGCAGAAAGAAACACATGGTATCTACTCACTTATATAGACCTATAAGATAGGATAAACATACTGAAATCTATACACCTAAAGAAGATAAACAAGAAAGAGGACCTGGGATAAGATGATCAATCCTCACTTAGAAAGACAAATGGGATGGGCATTGAATGTAGGAGAAAACTTTTACCTTCTTTAAAGATTGTTAAAATTAGTTCAGAAATCTTGTAAGAACATAATACACAGCACTGATTGGACTCTGCATGTTTGGGTTATCTAGACAAGCTTTTTGCCTTATCTTTTCTCTCGTTCCTGTTTTGGAAATGCAGGTTTTTCCTAGAACAGAACAACCGGATTTTTCAGACTCTGATGGAGGTGTCAGCTAGTCAAGACAAAACTCTAACAGCTGAGCATGCCCGAGGCATGGGACTGGATCCCCAGGGAGACAGAAGCTTCCTTATGGACCTGCTGGAGGCCTACGGCATTGATGTCATGCTGGTCATTGACAACCCCTGTTGTCCATAGGAAGAGTGACTGGACTGGTGGGGAGACACTCATGTGGGGTGACAGGAGCCTGGAGTGCACCCGAGGCCCTCCGCAGCTTCAGTTTTAATTAAGTTTGCACAAAGGACTGTTTATACTTTACAACACATGTCATTTTTGCCATTCCCTTTCTCCCCCTCAGCCCTGGGACTGTGGTGAGGCCGCCTGGGTTTTGTAGCCTTTGGTTGGACATGGGAATCTACTGTCTTCCACTGTTGCTTCTTTGGGTTTAGTCTTAAGAGTTTCATTAGTCAGACTGAGCCAAACTCTGGGATGAACTGCTCAGAAAGTCTGTGTCTCTGTCCTTTGTTGCATACAAGAATGAGGTAACCATGTGTCCTAGTGTGGCCTTAGATGTTCATCTGCCTAAAAACAGAAACTAATCAAATGACCTTTCAAGGTCACCAAGTTCTAGGAGTCAGGTTGGGCTCACCTCTTTGTCATAGGGCAAGTCTGAATCTTCTCAGTAGAGGGATCACAGAGGAGAAAAAAAAAAATGTTTCCAACAGAATGGCAGGGAAAGGTTGAAAAATAGAATAAATCCCCCAAATCCTTCGTAAAGTAAGGGAATGGTAGAGAGTTATAGCATTACACAGTCCAGCCCTGGCCCCACCCCTCCCACCACAGTCCAGTCCCCCGGTCAATTCTGAAGTGGCCCTGGAGCTCACAAGCAAATTCATCGGACATCTGCGTCTCTTAAGGGCTGAATATCCTCTTGAACTAACAATGTTCAAACAGGTGAGGGAAGAAATCCCCAGAGTGTCTGGGAGCTCTCTGGATGGTTGGTGCACAATCCTGCAGCAGATACTCCTACTGAATTCTGCGGTGTAGCCGGGGTCCGAGCTGGTCCACTCAGAGGTCGGGGCGTGAGTTTAAGAGGTCTCTTAACCAGTTGGAAACTCCCACAAGACAGATGTTAACCATATTCAGAAAGCCAGTTCCAATGCTGCTTTCGTTAAGGGTTTTGAATTTTTGGTAATGATTTCTTCTCCTATGCCCTTCCTGCCTGCTTTTGTTATATGTGACTAGCTAGCTAGCTATCAAACATCCATGTCAGTAGCCGGGCTGATGTCCACAGCAGACAGAACTTCAAATGGAGAGGCAATGCCTCTCACCTCAATTCTGGGTTCTTGAGGCTTATTGCTTAACTCAAGTATTTTCACTGTAGCTGAAGAGATTTGTGTGTGTGAAAATGCAAATAGACACTGATGAGTCAGGGTAACATCTTTTCTGTAAATATATAAATAAGTTTAAGGCATTGACATAAACTGTTCTAGCTAATAGATTTTTCTCTGCAATGTGGGTTTAGCCAGTGCAGTTTAAACACCCAATAACATGTTTACAAAATGCAAAGCTGTGCTCAGTGGCTTCTGTTTCACCTGTTTTGTCTCTATAGCTACTGTCTCTTGCAGCAGGGCTGAGGAGGGACCACACACTGCTGATGGAGCCAGCCTTCCACTGGTCTTGGAAGCGCATTCAGGGGTAGATGGCCAGAGATGGAAGCAGGAGTAAAAGGAGGCTGCTGCTTCTGTGGGACTAGAAGACTCTCTTAATTTAGAATTCAGTTTCTTGAAGAGCCCATTTCTGAGAACCCCTCTGGTTGTGTGTGCCAATACTGCTTCTGGGTTGTAGCTGCAAGCTGGTAAGTGCTGGTGTGAGGGTAGCAAGGGTGAGAAAGGTTGTCCTTTGTCAGGTAGAGGCTGTGGGTTCTTTGTAACTAAGCAGCTGTGTTAGGTCATAGATTCTGGGCTTAGCTGACCCCAGAGCTACGTAAGAACCCTCTACAGTGATGGCAAAAGCTAGGAACCACAGGATGTGCTTTGCTGTCATCCTTGAAATATTTTTTGAACACCCACCTGGTTTTATTTGAAAGAAGTTAGTTTACACCCTTCAGAGTTTTCTGACCATCAGCAAAGATAGGTTCCACTGGCCTCTAGGAATACAGGGCTGAAAACTCAGATGTGGGTCCTGCCACTGTGCTGGTCACCCTCATCAGATCCCTGCCTAAGCTGGCAGAACAGTTCTGGGGAGCACTAACCCCCATTTGTACTCTGCATTAACCTGGGAGCACTTGCTGACTTGCACTGCTGGCTACAGTCATTTTTAAGTTAGAAGATATTTCCAAAGGCAGCCATCCTTAGGGGGCCTGAAATTGGGGTTTGGGGTCTGTGGATATGCACATTAAGTATAACACACCAAGCATAACAAAGCCTCATAAAGTGGATGTTTTCAGGTTTGTTAACAGATGGTCATTCCCAGCTAGTTGTTGCTTGGCTCAGAACTCTTGCCTAAGAAAGTAAAAATAGTAGAGCCCCGTTTACAGAGGAAGGCCAAGTCATTGCTTGGTGGTGAATCCTTCCCTGCGTTGGGCGTGGATCCAGGCCAGTGTCAGTGTCCTACCTGGAGCCCATATGGTCCAGTCAGTTAGGAGTACAATGTGACAGGAGGCATTTGCCTCCCTCACCTCCCACCCACTCCAGCTTCGGGAGAGAAGCTGATTTTATTGCTATGATAGAACTTAGGATAGGAACTTGAAACTGTAATTTACCTTGACAGGAAAACCATGAGAAAGGCGACACTCAGATACAGTAGTGCCAGACTCTTCATGGGAAGGGCCACTTACATAATTACCTAATATATTTTAGCTAGAAGATAAAGGCAAATGAAATCGTAGCTAATTGCTGTCTTCATTCTGGTGGCAAGGGAGACAAACCTTCTCTGTCTTGAGGCACTGAAAGCCTATCGGTACAGTGACAAGGTGAAGAGAACTCAGCCTTCACTGAGGCTTTCAGGGAGACTTCTCTCAAGGGTGGGGATGAATTAGCCTTCTGGTGGCAAACACCAGCCTCCCAGAGATGCAGGGACTCAGGAACTGCCTTTTTCCTTAAGCTGCACAGCCAGTGAGTAGACTGATATGCTTTCTCTAGGTCTAGTGTGATGGTCCTTGGAGAGGTAAAGAAGGGATACAGGGGTGTGGATAGAACTATAAGATAATGCTGAGTTTCAGTGAACTTGCCTTATTATGAGAAGAGTTAGAAAACACAAGAACACCAGAGGAAGAGCCAACATGCCCTCTGGGGGCTGCTGTCTTCCCATGAGGCTTCCAGGCTAGTAGACCGATTCTGAGTTGTCCAGCCCTCTCACCTCTCCCTCATAGCTCGTAGTTCTATGGGAGAGCTATGGGCTTACCTCAGCAGGCCCAGCCTCATCCCTTCTCATTTCATGAAAACCTTTTATGATTCAGGTAGGGGAAGGGGAGGAGTTAAGGGCTCCTTTATACCCAAGACATGGGTTTTGACTCTTCCATTTTATTGCTAATATACCTCTGTTCCCAGGAGCTACTGAAGCACTGAGTGTTGTGGGAGGAAAAAATAATGTGAATTAAGGTAATGTTTTTCCTGCAAGAAATGGGAGTTTATTTTTTTATATCAGTGTTACTGAGTGGTGACATGAGTACTAAAGTATTGGAATGGAAAGGAATTGCAAAGTTATAAGAAAAAATGGGCAGTTTTGTAGTTTGAAAGCAGCCAAGGCCCTTAGATGTGTCACTGTCCATGACAGTGTTTAAAGCATGAGCACAGACTCTGTGCTGTATTATTCCAGCAGCATTTCAGGAGATAAAGTCAGCTGGCCCGGAAAGAATGAGAGGGACAGTAACCTTCAGTGAAGCTCTAGGACAGAAAACTTAAATAGTCTTTCAATGACTACTCCCTCTTGGTCAAGGGAGGGGGATGGGAATGGGAGATAGCTTTCTAACTGGCACTTTAATTCACTTAGTGACTGGAAGTTGGGTGATACTGTAAACTTAGAAAAGGAATAGGAATTTTCTGGTGCTATATAGAGAAATGAAGATGGGAAAATAAAACTCTTCTTTTATCATTTAGAACTTGTTCTAGAATTTCAGCGTGGTGCTGGTTTTCAGAACCATGGTGACTTAAATTCTGAAAGGTTTGCATTTGTAGAAGGTGCCTGCTTAGTCTGCTGAGTTTACTTTGCTTCCTAATGATCATGGGGCTCATGGGGGTAGCACAGGGTTATATAAATTGTGCATAAGTGGAATTGCAAAGTGAAAAGCTCATGTAGAGCAAATATGTTGAATCGACATTGTAGCTGGGTAAATTAAGCAAAGATATATAAAAGTTAGAAAAATGACCTTTGGGTTTGCTGTGCCCACATCAGCCACGAGAAACGGATCCTGTGCTCCGGCGCTGCCAGCATGAGTGGCTGCCGGGATTTGGGACAGGGGTAAACAAAACCAACTTATTTGCCCAACACTTGTTGGCTAAATTTTTATATCAGCCTGGAATATAATCCTTCCTGAAAAAGAAATAGTTAGAAATAGTTGTAATCAAGGAAATATGTTTTCCTAGTTGTTTTTTTTTTTTTAACATAGTGTCCCTGTTGCCTTAAATGTAAAAACCTATTTTGAGTAATAACCCAGCATAAGAGTTATAGCAATAAGAGAACCCGGATCTATTTTTGTTTCAAGTCTTTACCTCACAGACAAAGTCAGAAGGGTAACTGGTAAGTTTTGCTCTGGGTACTACTGCAGACTGATGTATCCTCTCTTTGTGTCTTTAACCGTGTATTATTTACAGACCTGAAGGAAGCTGGACTTAACCCCGAGGCTAAGTGTAAATGTTTCTTGAATTGGTTCTTCCTGTGGTACAAGTTAACACCTGTGTATGTCATATCTGTATATATCTGAACCAAGTTATGTGCAGAGCTTGATAATAACTATATTTACAAAAAATCAATTTTTACAATTAAAGTTCACATTTTAACATGAGCCTGTGTACTGTGATCCTGTACCTGTAGTTTTTGGTAGGAAGGAATGATGATGACCCAACCTGTGAGCAGAGCCCAAGGGATGAAGCTGCTTGACTTACAGGGATGAGGACAGACCCTGGGGAGCTGAGCCAATCCTTTGAGAGGCTGCGCCGGATAAACACTCTGCAGGTGATGGAAACTGAAGTCAAAGAACAAGGACTGTGAACCCTTAACCCCCACAGGAAACTTCTAGACTCTAAACAGAAGCTATTTTGTTTCAGAAATCTCTTGTCAGATTCCGAAGTAGCATTATACCGATACATGTGCACATGTTGTCTATAGGGTGAGTTATTTTAAACCAGTACAGAGTGAACTGTTAACTCTGGTTGCAAAGCTTTCTGTTTTCTAAGTGGGACAGTCATAACCAATAGTGCCTATGCCTTAAGGGCATTCTAAGAACTTATGTTCCTATAGTGCCAGTTGTGTGTATAAAGGCCTGGAGGTGACCCCCATGGTCTCCTTTGCAGAGCATCTGTATTGTATATATATATAACCTGTTGTTAAATATGGACATTTTATGAATAGGGAATCCAAAGAACAAAGGAGAAGATGGTGAAACCCAAGTCCCTAGAGGAAACTGACTAAAGAAAAAAAAAATTAAGAAAGCACATTTACATTTAAAGGTGAGTAAAATTCATAACATTGGGTTCTTCCCTAACCACAAGGCGGTGGTGATGGTTAGAATCAGCAGCTGCCCAGTGCTTTTAAGAACTAATGCTGGATTCTATACTGGTCCTGCATGTGGTTACAAAAGCACAGCCTCCTCTTTCCTCACATGGTAGCAGCCCCCTTCCCTCTCCTGCTGGCTCAGGTAAATGATTATGCTGATCTTCAGGCTCCTCTGTTTGCTGTTAAAGTAGAACATTTACCATCATAGCATACAGAACCACATAGAAAAGCCTTACTTTTTGTGATAGTCAATTATGGGCTTTTTGTAGGTACTGTCTGTCTACTCTGTTCAAGCACACGGATAGAAGTATATCAGTGTCTTTACATTTAAATTTGATCTTCCTGAAACTCCTGCTACTAAGGGTGTCACCTTCCCTTTCACAATGCAAAGGCTCAATCCAATTTACTACAGTGCAGGCCTAGAGTTCAAGGGCTTCTGGGCATGAGCAAAGGAAATGCCCATGGTAGTAATAAAGTAAATGGTACTAATATCCTTGTAGCAACTCTTTAAAAGCAAGTGCTTTCAGTTCTCAGCTTCCAACAGACTGGAAAAAGATCGTTATTAATTTTAATGCTGTAGTATGCTTCCCCCCAACACACACTAATTTCAAAGCATTTAAAAAAAATGAAGCTGGGTGTGGTGGTGCACCTGTAATCCCAGCACTCAGGGAGGCAGAGGCAGGCGGAGCTCTGTGAGTTCTAGGCCAGCCTGTCTACAAAGCAAGTCCAGGACAATCAAGAGAAACCAAAAGAAGAAAAAACAGAAACAAAAACAAAAATCAACGTTACAGTCTTTCTGGTCTCATAAATAATAAAAAAATGAAAAAGGAACATAACTGATACTGGATATCTTATTTCATCAGAAATAATATTAATATATTGGATAAATAAGTTACGAATAGGTATATTCTAATAACAATTTTAATTGCCAATTAATTATTAATCATTATTTATTCAAATTAATTATTCTTTATATTCTTTATAATGTTTATTCTAATATATACCAATAATTGTTAAAACATTTGTTTTGTAATAAATTAGCACTTATTTATATTTTTTACTGATGAAAAGCAATTGATAAAGAATACTAGGCATAAAAATAAACTATTTTAAGAATCCCTTTGCTGGAAGCAGTATAGAGTTATATCCAAGAGAGAGAAAAAATGAATTAAAAATTTTCAAATAGTGAAGAGCTATTTTTAAAATTTTATTTACTTACATTGCATCCCTATCACAGCTCCCTCTCTCGTGTTCTTCCAGCCCTATAAGTGAGGGGTGCATTTAAATCATACTGGATATGTTTAGAAGAATGATGCAACAGTTTTTATTTTTAAACAACAGTATTTACACAACACTAGGAAGTACATTGACAAGTGTTTAACTTCCCATGAAACAAACGATAGATGTCAACATGAACACGTGATTTTTTAAAAAGTTATATAATACATTTGGGAAATCACGCTCTCCCGGTGTGGTTGAGTCCCCTGGGGAAGAGGCCTTTTAAAATGAAGACCCCACCTCCTGGCAGGTCGAGTTGCAAGGCTGGGGGGGGAGGGTTCCCGGTCAGTTAGTTTTCAGCATGCGCCACAGTTGTACACTTGCAAACTAACAATGAAGAAGCACTAGTTGGTTTTGTAAACAGCATTTTATGATACGTTAGCCATGGCTGAAGAGGGAACACCTCACATTTGCTTCCTAGATTGAGACCAAGCAATAAAGCAGAGAGCTCACGAAGGAGCAGCACCCATGAGAGACCCCAGAAAGGGAGAGGCACCTGAGACAGCAGCAGCTTCCCTGGGATACCTAGGACGGACAAAAAACTGGAAAGGGAGCTTAGTCTACAGATTCCACTTTCCACTGTGGGGCAGTCACAACATTCCAGCCCTTTCCAACTAAGTGCAAGAATGTCTTTCAGCCAACCTAGACAACCGCTGTGTAGGGGATCAACGATCACAACACAAGGAAAGTATGGGTTAACAGGATGCTGACCACAGTTGGCTGACAGGTATGTGATCTAGGAAGCACTACAGGAAGGGTCAGGGTACTTGCCACGGAAATTCCCTTGGGATCCTGTGGCACTTTGGGTATAGATGATGAAAGCGTGTTCCCTTGTGGTCCCATTGGTGGCTTGAAGTGCAGCCTGGAAGTGCCCTCCACTGCTGCCAGCTCATTGGGATGTGCTCTGCAGTATTTGCTCTCTCTTCCTTGGATCACAGAAGAACTGCAGTTTCCTGGGCAGTAGTTTGACCTCCACAGGCATGGCTTCATACTCCTCACTGTCAATGCTGAAAGAACCTTCAGTTCCCTAGAAAGATGAGGGTTCTGAGCACACCTGAGTCCTCGTGGATGCGTAAGCACCTCCACTGTGGGCACATCCTAACAAATTCCCCCAGTCCTGACTGGTTCTGCCAACATTTCCTGTCTGTCTCCTTTCTCTGTCTCCCTGTCTCCCTCCCTCCTGACTACGAAGAGGGATTATTCCTTTTAAAACTATCTCAAGAAACACTATGGAGCTTGAATAAAGTTAAAATTTTTAAATCTTTATGAAAAGGCAGGAACCCTTCCATACTACAGATCCGTTAAATTGTCAAAGAACTAACATAATAAATAAGCAAGGATATCCATTATGGGGAAAAAAATGATGAGCACGTGACCCAGGACCAGGGACTATAATCCTTCTAAGCTAAAAACAAGAAAGACAACAATTCTCCTGTGAAGTATGTTGTGTCCACTAACTAATTTTTATTCCCCAAGACTTGTTGGGCTTCAGGCTTGGATGTGTCAACAGAGGATTATTACAAACTCTGTGGAGTCCTTCCAGAACTCATTTAATGGAGCATTTGCTCCATGGCATTATGGTGGGAGCATGTGGACACCTCCCATTTGCCTGCAGTTTCAATGCAGGGCAGTACAGCACAGCCATAGCTCTTCAGGCCGCCAGTAAATCATTCCTGGGGAAGCAGCAATCAAATTACCTTCAATTCATGTATCTCCACTTTTTATTCCTACATACAAAGGCTGTTATTCTAAGCATGGCATGCTATAGCAGAGTTTACAGGAAAAAATAAAATTATTCACAAGCTAGAAAAATCTTCAGCTAATATAAACATCCTTTGCATTATCGGCATGAAGAAGCAAAGGTCAAAGGATCACTTTGAGGGAGAACCTTGGCTTAGAGACTTCAAAAGGCCTCAGAGTCCTGCTCCGAATCAGTAACTTAGAAGCTTTGGCTTTTCTTTTCTGGTCTCCTTTAACTCAGACCTGATAATGAGTTTATCAAACAGAAGTTACCTAAATGGCAGTCAGTTAATATTGAAGGAAGAGGAGGAAAAGACAGGCCACCCCAAAACATCTGCAGACCACCTTACCTCAGGAAGAACCAGAGTGCAGTGGCTGGCTTGAAGACACTCAGTACCAGCCGTACGCAGGCAAGGGTCCCTCACCTTCTTACCTCTATTAGTGGAAGAAAAGGCTAGGTCAGAACCATTGATGGCAACTGCATTATACCTAAGGAAAGCCCAGCAGCTCTCCCCTATAGGGCAATTAAGAGTGGCTGTGAAGACCAGGGCTCAGTGGATAATTCTGTGATTCTTGCCCAGTGTTGGGATTTGTTCCAGATTGAGAAGACTGACTGACTTGTGTAGGGAACTGCATAAAGCTAAGATAAAGTTTCTCTCAATTGTTGTTTTTTAATGGTTCTATTTAGTTTTTAAGCCGTTCACCTCAAATTTTAAAATTAGAATGTAATTCAATCCTTTGAGAAAAGCATCAAATTTCTGTTACTTGGTCCTTGTGATCCTTTATGAAGGACAAAGTAGTTTTATTCTAGTTTAGGGTAGATAATTCTTTTATCCCTGTGCAGAGTCTTGGATCTTCTCTGATGTAACAGCCTACTTAGCACATTTGCCTTTGCTAAGTGGCCTTGGAGTAAAGCAGTGAGACACAAATGTGCGTGACCTCAATGCACACCTACCCAACTTGGCTAGTTATGGTAAATATAAAAACAGGGAAAGCGATAGAGGCAGGAGTTTAAGGTCAGCCTGAGCTCCTTGGGGAGTTAAAGGCAAGCTTGGGCTGTAAGAGACCATGTCACAAAGAAAAAAAAAAGGTCCATTATCTATGCTATTTGGAAACAGCAATTCTTTTGTGTATGAAATTGTTCTTGGTTTCAATGCAGCTTTACCATGTTCCACTCAGATATTCAATGAAGACATGAATTATACAAATTTATTTCCCTTGCTATAAGAATTTGACTACAGCTGCTCCCCACAAGTAGACTCACTTAAGATACTGTGAGATTTGTACACACTGTAGAAGAGATGGCTTTTTCCTTCCTCCCTTTACTACAGTGAGTGTAATCGAAGGCTGCAGAAGGGACCATTCAGTATCTGAAAAATTTGTATCAAAGGCGAGAACAACATAGACTAATGAAAGCCATTCTGCTGGTTACGCTGTAATAGGTAATGATGAAGCCATGGAGACACAGCTGTTGCAGAAGGAATGTTCAACCCCTAAATGGGCACGAGAGGGAGCACCAGGACAAAGCAAAGACAGCTGAGTAGATTACTGGTTGGCATGGGAACACACAGCTCCTTAGATACTTTGAAGATGTCTGGAGGGTTTACAGCCAATGAGTTCCACCCAAGGAAGGACTTAACAAATCAGGCAGGGCTTGGAAGAGTCCACTGTATTAGAAAAGGGAGGCCTGAGAACTGTTCAGGCCCTCAGCATCCTTCCAAGTTTGTCCTTGATATTCTGGGAACGGGAAGACAAGGTGAGTGGCATGCACAGTAAAAGATGCTGGGAAGTGCTGCTCAATGTCAGAAGCCTCTTTGAGACTGACAAGCAGTCCTGAGGTAGTAGACATGATGATATGCTTCCATTTTATGGAGAGGAAAGAAGTCAGACAAGTCAGTGACCTTAAGAGTCCCAAAGTCAGTGAGGAGCCAATCAAGCTCTTGGACTGAAACTAGAGTTCTTAGCCATGCCTGAAACACTGAGCTCTTTAATTTCAATTGAAAGGCAGACTGTTACATTCTGCTTCTCCCAAAATGAGCAGAGAGGGCCAAAGTACACAGGTACTAGACATACCAGCTCCATTATAAAAAGGCCAGAATTTCCAGACAGCTTTTGACAGGTCCTCATCGTAAGTAGACAACCCACTCTAGAAAGGGTTGAGGAAGCTCCACTTCCCACAGCCCAGGCACTTACCCTATGGTTATGAAATCTCCTTTGCTGACAGTGTCAGGCTCAATGTAAATGTTCATGAAATCCTCTTTGCTCTAGAAAGATTAAGAATATGAACATTAAGACTGGAAAATTGGACTAATGCAGCTGTCACCCACAGGTATCTGTGTTCTTTAAAATGCTCTAAAGGGAAACATGATATGCAACGAGAATAAAAACCAGCAACCTACTTATTCCCTAAAATTGGTTGCAAAACTTTCTGATTCCAACTATACAAAGTTCTGAAAGATTGACCCACAAGGAAGTGCTGTGGAAAGAACCACGATTCCCATGCCCTTCCTCAGTTTGCTACTAGTCGTCATCGGGCAACACAAGCCTAGCTTTCCTGAAGTAATCCCAACACTTCCATGTGGCCTTCTTGGGGGATCAAAACATGTAGGCCCAGGAGAGCATACACAAGCCTCTGAGAACTGCTTCAAAGGTACCACTAAAGAACATCTCTCAACTAGGAATTACAAAATGCAATATTCTGACATGACTGCTCGGAGTTCCCATTTCCTGTTTCATTCAACTTCCTACTGCATGCTAGCCACATTTCATGAGCCCTCAGAATGTTTGGGTTATATCACTGACAGAACACACACAGGGTTTTGCCCACAAAGAACTTACATTTAACTGTAGGGAGTGTAGGGAGTAGACAGAATAATAAAGCAGTGTATTACTGAATATAGTAGAATTAGGTGTAGTAGAAGTACATCAGAATATACTACAAAATGCCATAAACAGACAAAAAGCCTGAGATGGCATTGGTGGCAGTACATTTTTAAAAAGATTTATTTACTTGTACTTTTATGTGCATGTATGATTTTACTGTAGGTGTGCCCATGCACTAACTATATTCAAGGTGTCCACGGAGGTCAGAAGAGGCTGTTGGAGGCCCTGGAACCAGGGTTGATGGTTATGAGCTGCTGTGTGAGTGCTGGGAATTGAACCTGAATCCTCTGAAGACCTGGGCCCTTCTGGAAAAGTAGAAAGTGCTCTTATGCTACAGAGCCATCTCTCCAGCTGCAGTGATTAATGTTTTAAAGAGAGGCCAAGTGAGAGGTGACCCTGATCACAAGAAGCCCAAGAGGTAATCAAGGAAAGAGTATATTTATCAGAGGAAGCCATTTTCAAGTTGTAGTAGGTATCCCTGTAGGGCAAATTCACATCAGGATCCTATTTGTATTTGTTGGTTAGAAGTTAATTTAAAACTCAAAATCTGCTGTCATTTTCAGAGTTCCTAGCTCAGCAGGCCTGTTTTAAAGCTCAAGAATTTTTATTTCAAATTATTTCCTGGTAATCTGATGCTGCCACTCTAAAGACTGTACTTTAAAAACCACCATTCTGGAGGGGACAGGAGCTCCAAAAGGAGACCAACAGACCCCCCAAAAAAACTCGGTCTTGGGGGCCCTGCAGAGACTGATTTCCCAACCAAGGACTGTGCATAGAGAGGACCTAAAACCCCTGCTCAGATGTAGCCCACAGACTCAGTCTCCAAGTTGGTTCCCTAGTAAGGGGACCAGGGACTGTCTTGGCATGAACTCAGTGGCAGGCTCTCTGATCACCTCTCCTGGGATGCTGTCTTGCCAGGCCTCTGAGGAAGACAATGCAGCCAGTCCTGATGGGACCTGACAGGCTAGGGTCAGAGGAAAGGGGAGGAAGACCTTCCCTATCAGTGGACCACGGGAGAGGCATAGGAGAAAAAGAGGGAGGGAGGGTGATTGGGAGGAGACAAGGGAGGAGGCTACGGCTGGGATACAAAGTGAATATTTGTAATAAATAAAAAATAAAAAAAAAACAAAAGCAACCCAGCATTCTAACAAGCCATCCATACAATGGGAACTACATGGCAGAGACCTTCAGGTAGGGGCATACCTGAAATATACAGAGAACAGCAAAGAAATCCACATGGCTATAGCAGACTGAGTGCCAGGGGCAAGAACACCATAAAGATGGAGGAGGGAAAGAGCATCTTGGTGGGTAGGGCTCTGTAGACCAGCTTAAGGAATGTGGTGAGTGAGGTGGAGAGGCAGAGAGCTCCAAGGAGGGAAATGTTCTATTTTGTAATAGGGTCACTCTGCCTGCTTGTGCTAAGAATTGAGACAGGGGTCTAACCACAGAGGCAGGCAGTGAGCCCAGAAAGAACATTACACAGAAATGAGCAGGAGCAGGGAAGGTTCAGAAGATGCCAGGACAATGATAAGATGATGAGACATGGCATTGGACGTGGTGGGGAGGAGGAGGGAAAGTATCTAGTCACCAGCCTAATGCACAGAAGGCAAGAAAACAGTCATATTTAAACTTGTAGCAGGCAGCAAAGCCCTGCTCCAGTGAAAAGAAACAGCAACATGTGTTTCCTGTTAAGGACCAGAGAGCGGTCTCTGAAATCTCTATGATGGCCACTACATTCTGCTGTATACAACGTACAAGCAGCCATGCAGCATTTAACATGTTGGTGTGTTTGCATTTCAATAAAATATAGCAACATTGTTGCTTGAAGGCAGCTGGCCAGCTGGCCAGCTGGCCCCTCTACTGACCACTTTCCTCTGCTTTGTCTGGAGGTACAGTTGGGTCACCGGCAAATGGTGAGTCTGCAGGTTAGTCTCCAGATTTTGCTAGAGGAAATAGTGTGGAATCAGACTAATTCTGTCTGATTATAGAGGAAATGCCTTTTTAAGGATCAATGCCCCAGGCCTGCCTGACAAAATATTCACCTTTACCTGGTGGGAATGTACTTCTTGGACCTGACTGAATCTCCCAGGATTGAGTCTGTTTCTTGGAAGGAGTTCTTTCTTCAACTCAGGTGGTTTCAAATGTATGTTTGTGAACCCTATCTTAATGGATGATAAAAAGGTACTTGATAGTATTTAATGTCTAAGCTGTTTAAAGTTAATAAAACTCTTGGCAAACCTAGCAAAGTTTTCTTTATGAGAAACTTCCTTATCTAAAAAAATGAATCAAAAATGATGTCAAATGTGAGAACAAAGCAATGGTTCCCATCAGCGATTCTTCTGTACAGCATAACTGAAGTCCTCACAGGGTAGTGAGGAAAGACAAAGGCTTTGAAAGATAATGTGTTTAAAAGGAAGAAACAGGAGATGGATCCAAGATGGCTGCCACGAGAGAACACTGTGTCTGAGGAGTAGGACAGCAGAAACAATGCAGCGACCAGGAGACTGAACTCTGGGACCTAAAACACCAGCATTTGTGATTACCAGGTGAGCGGAACTCCTACGGTGAGGAAATCAAGTGGGAAAATCCTAGGGACACCCAGTTATTCCCCGGAAAAAACTCCAGGTGACCGGCGGCACACAGCCCTGATCTGAACGAGCAGCTGAGCTGGGCACCCACAGCCGCCATACCAGACTGGGTCACACAGTCTCCGGACCAGACTGAGGAGGACCCGGGTACCGTTTTGACTGACCTGCATACTGCGGGCACACACTGCTCGGATCCACCAGCAAACACCTTAGTCTGTGTCTGTGTCCACAGGCCACTCTGAGCAGGACCCGGGTTCTGTTTCAACCGGCAGGCATACGGCAGGCGCACACCAATCGCCTCCACCAGCAACCACCTCAGTCCGTGTTTGTGTGTATGTGTGAACACGGGCCAGACTGAGAGGGCCTAGGGGACCGTTTTGACTGGCCTGCATACTGTGGGCACACACTGCTCAGGTCCGCCAACAGCCACCTCAGTCCGTGTGTGTGTCCACAGGGCAAACTGAGAAGGCCACAGGCACCATTGCAGACCGGCCTGCATAAGGCGGGTGCATACTGCTCGGCAACGCCTGCATCCACTCCAGACCAAGTGTGTGTGCCCCAAATATCATCTCAGACCTTGGTGCACAGTTCCTGGACCAGAAGGGGCGCCAAGTCTCCAGTCCAGGGGAGAGCCCTTAGCAGCAAGCTCAGGGCTGAGCACAGAGCCCCCAGCTGACATCTCAAACTGGGACACTCAGCCTCTAGCACAGAATGAGGAGCCAAGTCTCCAGACCAGAGGGGTGACCAACCTGCAGTGCGGTGCTCACAGCTTCTAGCACAGAGCACGAAGCTGGGCACACAGAGCCCACAACAGAGTTCAACTGAGACAACAATACGCACTATCAAACCACTGGAACTCCCTGATCTTCTTGAAGAATACTCCTGACACAAGAGATTGACAGTTCCAGTCTGAAGTTCAGCCTTAAAGCACAAACAGCTCCTTGATTATATATAAACAAATGCCCAGAAATCGGCGAAAGAACTCACCCAACAAAAATCAGGACACCATGGCCCCACCAGGAACACCCAAAAGCAGGGGAGATTTTAATTCAGCAGAGACACAGGAAAATTATGTTAAAGCTATGATTATTCAGATATTAGAGGAACAAAAAGAGAGAAAAAAGAGGAAATGAACAAGGCGCTCA
>CM053763.1:5480062-5505560 GCA_028658305.1 Pachyuromys duprasi
AATGGATACAAAAATTGTGGTACTTTTACACAATGGAATACTACTCAGCAATAAAAAAGGAGGAAATCATGAAATTCACAGGCAAATGGTGGGACCTGGAAACGATCATCCTAAGTGAAGTATCCCAAAAGCAGAAAGAAACATACGGTATATACTCACCTATATAGTCCTATAGGATAAGAAGGTCATGCTGAAATCTATACACCCTAGGGAAGATAGACAAGAAGGAGGACCCAGGTTGGTAGGATCAATGCTCGTTTAGATGAACAAATGGGATGGACATTGAATGGAGGAGAAAACAAGCAACAGGACAGGAGCATACCATAGAGGGCCTCTGAAAGAATCAATATAGCAATATAGCAAAGCAGATATTAAGACTCACAACCAAGCCTTCGGCAGAGGTTGGGAAATAATAATAAAAATAGGGGAAGTTAGTAAGACTTGTGGAGAACAAGAGCTCCATAAAGACCAAACTGAGCAGGGCACAGGGGTCTTATACAAGACAGTTTCTCCAGCCAAGGACCATGTATGGATATGTCCTAGAACCCAAGCTCAGAAGTGGCCCATGATAGCTCGGTGTCCAACTGAAGACCCTAGTAAGCGGAACAGGGAATTTTTCAGTCATGAACTCGATGGCTGGCTCTTTGACTCTCCCCCATACGTGACAGGGAATAATAGCCTGGCCAGATCCCAGGGGAGGACATTGTAGCCAGCCCTGAGGAGACAAGATGAACTAGGGTCGGATGGAAGGGGAGGAAGTCCTCCCTTGTAGGTGGACTTGGGGGTGGGCGGGGAAGAGATGAGGGAGGTTTGGGGAGAGTGGGAGGGAAAGAGGGAGGGAGCTACGCTGGGGATGCAAAGTACCTAACCTCTGATTGATATAAAAATAAATAAAAAAATTATATTATTCAAAAAAAGGAAGAAACTAAAGTAGCACTATTTGCTGTTAATAACAGCAAAATCTATAACAAATCTCAAAGAACCCATAGGCAAACATAATTAATAAGAATTTAATTATATGCTGATTCAGCATCAACACATACAAAAATCAATTAGGTTTGTCTCTTCAGTTAGTTAGAGAATAAAGTTTTAAGAGATTATATTGATAGTAGCATCAAAAGATAACCAGGAATATACCCAGCCATAGACAAATGCTATAGAAAAAGCCATAAAACTTCATTGAAAGATATTGAAGACTTAAGTAAATGAAGGGATACATCACATTGATATGCCAGAAGGGTCAATACTCTAGAAATGCCATTTCTCCTCAATTGATCTATGTATATAATGCAACCTTATAAAACTTTTTATGAGGAACCTAATAAGTATCCTAAAGAATTTCTAGAAATCATGGGGCTGAAGAGATGGCTCAGGAGATAAGAATGCTTGCTGCCCTTCAAGAGGAGCTGAGTTGAGTTTTTAGCACCCTCAATGGTGGCTCCCAATCACCTCTCCATCTCTAAGGGAAAGATGGATGCTTTAATAAGCTGGCCGAATAACTGGCTACCAGAATGAGTAAATAAAATGGAGCTTTTACCTGTGCCATTCACAAAGCCCAATTACACGTGGCAGTTTTTCTTGTTTTGAATAAAAATGAAACCAACCATCTTATGAAAATCAATTTAAATTGGTTTTTTTACCCAGCAATATATGATGAGCATCTTGCCGCATTAGTAAGTGTAAATATTATATACTACTTTAAATAAAAGCATCAATATTCACTTAATCTAATATCTTTGCTATTAAAGAATAAACATGCTTATTTAAGAGACATTAAATTTCTGACAGCCACAATCCTAAAGCTGTTTTCATACTATGGATATATTATTTTAATGATAAGTAAACATTTCAAGCTATTACAAGACAGCTACAGTGTCTGAATACTTTATTGAATTTGCATTTCAAAGTGGTGAGGGAAAAATTTTCAAAAAATGACATTGCTCCACTAGTGACAAGAGGCAGTGTCACATACCTTTGTAATTAGCACAAAGATAAGAACATTCAGTAGCCTGAATGTGGCTCCTTTAGAGCTGCAGTCACATGCTCGGTGAGCTCAATGCACTCACAGAGATTCAGCCATGAGAGAAAAGAACAATGGCAAAAGAACATGAGCAAAATACTGGAAATTCATTGTTATCAAAGACTACAAATAAAAAAAGTGTAATAGAAACTTTATCTACTTTTCAAAGATCCCTCTGAATAGAGGACTTTCAACCTCATCCATTCACAGTGGTTTCAGAACTCTGTGTTAAGGGAAGACTATGTACACTAAGTATTCACCAGCTGGTGCCCACCAGCTAAACCACCACACCCACGAGGGCAAGGGTATGCATGGGAAGACACTTTGTATACAAGACCAAAACCAAAGAGTGTTATAATTTACAGTCTCATGAAGGATAAGAGACAGCTCAGTTCCCCGTGCCCAGCACCACTGAGGACTGGTGTTAGCGTGGTGTGCAACACATGTCGTGAACCAGTAGTTACCATTTCAGTTAGTGTTTCTTTGAATACTTTTTTGTTACCCTTAGGATAAAATGCAGTTAAATTTACACACGTAGTATAAGTATTACTAACTTATGTAAGATTCTTAGGACAATGACTTCCATGTAATAAACTCAGCTTTATTAAAAAAAAAAGTTTCGTTTTGTGCATTTTCTATTTTTAGCCTTTGGCCCATTGTTTAATACTGTCTCTGTTCATTCCTTATTGATTTATATGAGGAGTCTGTGATAAGGAAAGCTAATAATGGCTTCTCTGCCACATTCCAATGTTCTCCCCAGCTGTCATTCAGAAGTTTATCTTTTGAAATAAGTCGATGAATGCATCAATATGAAATGTACCTTGGGTGTCATGCTTAGAAAAACTTTTGTACTTTTCAAGTTTATACTGATAACCATTTAATTTTTACTTAATACTTAAGTAAATTTATTATTTTAAATTTAGTTCTTTAACTCAACTGGAATTATTTCAGAAGGTAAAGGGGGCTGTGCTGGCAAATATTTCACAGGAGACCCAAACTTCTTGTACAAGCAGAAACCAAATTAGTACTCTGAGCATTAATGGTGGGTTAACCCTCCCCCTCTACCGCAGCTCCATCTGCAGTTTTCTGATTGGGCTACTTAGATTTTCATAAAAGCTGAATATACCATAGTAATTAGCCCACAGTAAGAACAACTTATACTGGCACTGTTGGTAATGTAATAAGTAACTAAAGTTCTCTCATATCCAGGCTCAGTATGCTTTTTCTAAAAATTGCCAAATAGCAAACACCTAAGGCTCTGGAGCCTCATAGCCTCTGTCACAACTATTCCAGCGCCCTCCGCTGCACTACGAAGGTGGCCATAGGAGAAATACATATAAAGGAGAAATTTAATATTGTAACATCTGTGTTACAATATTGCTTTATATATAGATTCTGAAATGTGACTTTCACATATGTCTCGTAACAAAATATTCTTTTGATTTTGCATCATTTAAAATTAGAAAATCAATTCTTTGCTTATAGGCAACATAAAATCAGCTGACAGTCGGTTTGCTTTATTTCATTTATTGTGTTTTCTTGTTTTCCTGCATGTCTATAGGAGCACCAGCCAGTAGAATTTTCTACATTGATGAAAATGTTCGTATCTGCATGTTTAGTATAGCAGCTATAAGCCACACATGACTATCGAGCATTTGAAATATGGCTACCATAACTGAGAAACTGCATTTTAAACTTTAATCCTGTGTAATTTAAATTTAAATAGTTATGTAAGATGAATAGTGTTGGGCAGCGCATGTCTATAGATTGTATCCAAATTAAATCATGTATGTAAGCCCACATGTGGCACACTGGCCTGAAACTCCACGATTTAGGAGGCTGAAGCAGAAAGATCACAATTTGAGGTTAGCCTGTACTACATAACAAGACCTTGTTTCACCAAAGCATACAAAACCCCCAAATATGTCACTATAGATCTGTGTGCTTCTCCTGGGGAATCCAAGTCCATGTATTTAATATAGTCACAAAAATAATGTGCATTTACTCAAGTGAGAGTTCAACATTGTTTCCTAGCTTTTCACTTTTCAAGCTTCTGTCCTGAGTCCTCCAGGTCACCCCAGCATGAGCAAAACACTTGTTCAGAGACCCTTGAGCTCCCGGGCCCAGTGCACGGGAGCTGCCACTTCCCAATGCTATTATTTCTCAAAGGCACACTCTCTTCCCTTCACTTGATCTTTTCATCTCTATGCCCACAGAGTAAAACACAAAATTACTGGATTAGTGCAAGAAAAGCACCTGCCACTCCCCCTTCCCCCAACCCAGACACCAAATTCTTAAAAGAAAAAGAAAAAATGAGTGCACTTACCATCAGGTCAAGTTGGCTATTTCGGGTTGTGATGGACAGTTCAATGGTGGACAGTTGTACATCTTTCCAGACCTCTGGGGTTACCTCTCGGGAGAAGGCTGTGGGAATCCATCAGACACGGGTCAGTGTTTCTACTGATTATTCTCTCTCTCTCACAGACACACACAGTGAGAAAGAGAGACACTAACAGCTGAGCTGCGTCTGTGCTGGCTTCCTCAGCCCTTCATCCAATTCTATACTTTACCTCATTTTTCTGATACACAGGGATAAACATCAGGTTCTCTATTCCCAAAACATCCTCACTGAAAGCAGCACAGTAACACTAATGTCAGTGGCAAAGAGGGTACAGAAACTGTGGTGTCCATTCACAGTACACTGACGGCACTGAATTCAACTGGGGTGGAATGGCTCCTCCTGCTCCAGTTAATTATCTAGAACTGATTCTGGGTGTCTGCTCCAGAGGATTTTAAGACTGAGCAGGGCTTGTGATCCACAGTCACCACGTTGCTCACCATCCTGTGGCTGTGCCCAGAGTGAGGCAAGTCTGCGTAATATCCTCCTGTACAGAGAGGGCCGGGGAGGGGTCTCCTCAGGCTCACTGGGAGGTCTCTCTGTAGGTCCTGTGTAGGAGATTGAGGCCTGATGAGTCTGAGGCCACTCCTGTAAATGAAGAAGAAAACAGCTTTTTTTTTTTCATGTACACATAAGTTCTAACTCTGAGAGCTATGCTCTGGAAAGGTCAGAATTCTAACAAGCTAATTGTCTCTTCAATGAGTAGAGTTCTCTCTGCTTTGGAAATATGAAGCCTTCAAGCTTCCTTTCCCTTTCAAAACCTTGCCTTAAATACCATGAATAGAACAAAAATATCTGGGCCCTGGGGTCTTTTCTGACACTGATACTCTAACCAAGGACCATGCATGAAGATAACCTAGAACCACTGCACAAATGTAGCCCATTGAAACTTAGTCTCCAAGTGGGTTCCCTAGTAAGGGGAACAGGGACTGTCTCTACATGAACTCAGTGGCTGGCTCTTTGATCACCTCCCCCTGAGGGGGTAGGGACAGCTTTACCAGGTCACAGAGGAAGACAATGCAGCCAATCCTGAGACATGATAGGCTAGCGTCACAGATGAAAGTGAAGGAGGACCTCCCCTATCAGTGGGTTAGGAAAGGGGCATGGGAGGAGAAAAAGGAGGAAGGGCAGAATTGGGAGGAGATGAGGGAGGGGGCTACAGCTGGGATTCAAAGTAAATAAACTGTAATACAATAAAAAGAAAAAAAGGTATCGTGAGCCAGGAAAAACAAAACACAAAAAAACATGAACACAGTGACTGTTATCTCTATTACTTCCCCTAACATAAAAGAGAGAAACAAATGGAACTGACAACTACTGCTCACATTTACTTATCCAAACAAGAGAAATCGATATGAATGAGCAGAGTGGTCCCATAATAAATGAGCCCTCAATTTATTGATGGTACACTGAAACCTAATGAAATCAGTTGCATCCCGCACCTACTTCACTGCTGGGACCATATTCCATGAGGAGGACAGAATGCTCTGGCTAAGACTACATTCAAATCCAGCCTAAGGCCTTTTCATTGCCTCAAAGCCCATCATTCTCACACTAGATATTTTTATAATACATTTTAATCTATTATTATTAGTGTTTGTGTATGTGTATGTTTGGGAGGGAGAGGGAAGGATGGAGAGACGGAGGGAACCCTAAATCAGGGTTCAACATTTGTTGGGGAAAAAAAAAACCCTCATACTCCAGCTGAGTATAGACAGAAAGCACAAGCCTATCAATGACATCACAAACTCAGGCTTCGGTGCAATGTGACAGTACAAATTCTCTTGACTTTTCTGTACCACCTCTACCTGCTTCATTTTCAGAAGATCATCTGTTTTTAAATCATATCAGGTCCATCAGGAAGAAAATTCTAAACCTCTTCAATGTCACTTTCATGAGGACCTAACTGTTACTTCTCTCCTGACTCAGTGAAAAATGAAGCCCTTCCCCTGTGCAAGGAGAACCCTGGATTTCGTCCTTCTGTCTGTGTATGGGTTTTACCAACTCAGTCATCTCTTCTGTCTCTTTTCTATTCACTTCCCATTCCTCCCTTCTTCTGCTTCGGGACATAAAAAAAAACCACAAACAATTGCTCATTTAAAAATCACTGTACTATTACTCTTCTGTTTCTCTCAGCTTTTACCTTTTCTGTCTCCTCCTTTTCAATGTCAAGTTTCCTGAAAAAGAAACAGTGTACCCTTGCTGTCTGCATTTCTTTCTTTTTCTTTTTGTTTTGTTTTTCCAGACAGGGTTTCTTTGTGTAGCCCTGGCTGTCCTGGACTGACTCTGTAAACCAGGCTGGCCTCAAACACAGAGATTTGCCTGCTTCTGCTTCCTGAGTGTTGGGACTAAAGGTGTGTGCCACCCTCTCCCCGCAGATGTCTCTCTTTCTTTTTTTTCCATTAATTTATTTATTTATTCACTTTAAATCCTGACCACAGCCCTCTCTCCTTCTCCCAGCCCCACCCTCACGCTCTGCCTCCCCTCATCCTCCTTCCCTCGTCCTCAGAGAAGGGAAGGCTCCACTGTCTCTTGTTTCTTCACTTCCCACTTATTTCTTATCTTTCTTTGTTAGAATCTAATACTCTTATTTTGGAGCCTGACAAACCTCTGGCAGCTACTAAGTTCAGAGGACAGTTTCCTGTTGATATTTAGACTCTTGCCTTTGCTTGTTAAAACTTGTACTTTTTTCTCTCTTGGAATTCCTCCTCTATTGGCTGCTATGTGGGGGTCTCTCTTTTGGTTTTTCTCTGAGAAGTCAAAATTTTTCCTCAGTTTTCTAAATGTTTACAGTCCTTTGTGCCATTCCTAGCCATTGGTTCTTAATGGCACCTTTACCAAACCCACACTTTCAAAAGCAGTCACATCTTTATAGCATGGAAACAGATTTCTTTATCCTAGAGTCTCTCTCTGAGTTCCAGACAGAATCATAACTTATCTATGCTTATTTGTACACAGACATGCTACACTTAGCACAGAGCAAACTGAAATTTCATCTTCCGCCACAAACTTGGCTTTCCCTAATACCATTAACATTAATTAAAAAAAAAAAAACTAAGTTACACAACTGTAGTCCCTCAGACTAGAAGTCTGGCACTCTGCTAACCTTCCAGCATCTGAGACTTTACTCCAGTGGCACTTTACTCCACACCCCAGCACCCACTCTTTCTCTATCACTAGATGACTCTTGTCAATCTGATAGCTGCTGTCTTTGCCTATAGCTACTCATGCCCAATTCCTTTTGCATGTTGAAGCCAAAAATTTTTCCATAATGCATATCTGTATACGTTGATACTTCCCTAGGCAGCCCTGCCCTTCCAATCCATCTGTACACACTGCACTGTACCAGCCTGAATTAATGACTATGGTTTATCACAGTGACTTCACACAGCCCATTTCTCTATCCTAAATGCCCTTTGTCCAATTCTATGTAGTTCCAAATTTAGCACAAATGCACCCATAAAGGCTTTCTAACCCTCAGTCGAGTTTAGGAGGCCCTCCTCTGGTCCTGTCTTGCCCATCCACATATCTCTCCTGCCATCTGTCAGGCTGCTGATCCACTGCACTTCTCTCTGGCACATGATTACTTCCAGAGGGCAGAAAGCCTGTGCAATTTGTGCTGTCTGTCAAGCACATAGCAATAAGCACCTGATGAACACTGGCCATCATTTAAACATATAGCTACTATTTCTTCCAAGAGTGTTACTATTACTCTCTTTAACAATAATACTTTTTATTAATCAGTTTGCCTGATTAGAAAAATCTTGCCTTTTTCTATTTGTTTTTTAAAACTATATGTGTTTACTCCAAGTATTTTACTGACTTTAGTTTTACTGACTCTTATTTTTTCCATTTCTTTTGTTTAATACAACTGGAATTTCTCAGAAGTTAAGAGAGCTACATTTTCCAATGGATATATATTGTTTTATAATTAGAAGAATACCAGATAACTTTAACTATTAATAGTGGAGCCTAATTTTTCACAAACATTTTTTAGATTAGCCAATCACATTATGACTATATTGCTTTGATCTGCACAAAATATGAACACAGTAGATAGCTTATGTATTGGGTTGGCTTTCCCATTTGCTTTTTCATTAATGTGAAATTGTTGGGCATTTTTTCTATGCCTTTACTCTCTTAGTGATAAAACCCATGGCTCTATACAAGCGCTTTGTCACTGCTATTCTACAACCTCAGAGCTTATTACTTTTTAATGTATTATATATAAAGAACTGCCTAGTAGAACTTTGTGTTGAGGAACGTATTCGGCCTAATATAGTACTATAAGTACTATACTTATTTAACCAATACAGTTCAAAACCTACTAATAATATATGTAAGCCTATATAATTAATTAATCTTTAATCCACTACAAACCTTCAGTGCATTGCCAGGTACTAATGTAGACACACATATTAATGATCTAGACATTTGCTTACTCTGTTCAAGGTTTGTCTGGCAAGGGTGAGTGAAAAAGTAACAAAGGCAAGTATCCAGGACAAATCAAACATAAATTTGGCCATAGAAACAATGAGGATAGATAGATGATAGATAGGTAGGTAGCAGGTAGGTAGGTAGATAGGTAGATAGATAAGGTAGCAGGTAGGTAGGTAGATAGGTAGATAGATATGAGGAGTGATTGATAGAAAAATAAAATAGATATTAGGGGCTCTTGTCTATTAAAACAAGAATGTTTTCTGTAATTATATAAATCAAACAGCTCAGTAGCAAGGACTAAATAGCTCAAATATGCACATCACAGAGCAACATTAAATTAACATAAGTCAGGTTCTACATTATAAATTTCATTTACCTGAAGAGTGCTGAAAAAGTGGGCTGCTTTGATTTTTAGTGGACCAAGATACCAGTACCTAAGAAAAAACAAGATAAAAAGATGAAAAGAGCTACCACTGTGCTAGATACCATCCAAAACAATCAATTCATCAGGATTGTACCTCTCCAATGATTGACTGCTCTGAGGTCTTAAAGACTGTGGCAGAACACAAAAGTAATACAGTTTTAACCTATACTTTATTGGCACATCTGACAATTAAGTAGTAGAAAGATTCTTGTAGTTAATAAGAGATGTATAGCCTAAATCTCTTTGACCCCTAAATTTACAAAGGTCAGTATAATACAAACATTCATCCATAATACAAGTTGAGTATAGAGTCAAAAGAGCCACAAGGAGACAGCAATAAAGCCGCACATAGATATTACATATATTACATGTGATGCATGATCTAATGTGTTACAAGATACAGGCCTGGATCCTGTACCCTATGGCCCATCTCACAGAAAATGCACACACATTCATATACCAGTATATATCCACCTTACTCATGTTATATGGCTTTAATATGTCAAGGGTTAAGCCTCAAAATAAAAACTTATTGCATGTAGCTAAGCACATAAAAACTACTAGAGAGAAAGACTCCTAGCTGCCACGAAAAAGTGATGAGGACACCAGCCATACTACCTGACTGCTCCTGACTGAGACATGTCAGAGTGTCTTCACTTAGCTCCTATTACATATATGGAGATGTAAAGAGCATAAACATATAGAACACAGTATAAAACTCCTACCTTTGGGCCTATGATTTGAGGAGTTAACGTCCCCTAAATAACAGTAAATTACGTGTGCCTACATGTGTTGTGGTATACACTGATCACTATCGTTAAGAAAAGTCAAGAAGGGAAAAACAACAAACGTTAGAGTGGCTATGCTGCGACATAAAATGCGGAAGGATAAAGCACAGGTGTGGAACAGAAAGTGACTCAGGGAGGACTGAATCTAGATACGGAAAGAGGGAGAAAAGTAACTTTAGGCAAGAAGAGGTAGAGCAGCCAGAGAAAGGACAAGGCTTAAAAGTAAAAATTCAGAACTGGTCATTAGGGATAATGGCCTAAATCCCCAGAACAGCAAAGGTAGATGAAAACAATGTAGAGCCACTCCAAATTATCATTCAGGTTAATGCTGTGATGGAATTGATGAGGTCCTTGGATATTTGAGATTTTATGGTATTTCAAAAGCTCTTTATGGTTTTCTCCTTTTCCCAATTAGCAAGTAGAAAAACACCCTGACTCAGGGTTTATTTCTAAAGTGTTGGCAGCTCCTTGAACTTTTACCAGTAGTAAATTTTGATACTATGCTTTGAGTCATCCTATGGCCAGCAAGGGAATGTTTCTGATTTCACACCAAAAGTGACTCAGTGGTCAGTTCTAGCCAAGGTATTATATAACCAGCTGAAGACCTGAAACTACTGTTCTGAAGCCAGCCAAAATATGGAACAGGTTTATGAGCTATTCCTACCATAGCTGACCTGTGCTGAACTGTTGATCAGAACACTTTGGAAAGCAGTTTGTTCTGAGCAGACTTTCTCAGAGAAAGGCAAGCAATTGCTCTCAGTGAGCTGTGGGAATTTGAGGTGACAGATCAAACACAAGGTAATTTGTGGAATCAACTTAACCATGTACACTTGCAATAAAAAGATGTGAAGCACTAAAGACTGTGGTAATGAGGAATAGCACGCATAAGACTGGCATTTCACTGACAGGAATTTCATTACCGGGATGACAGAGTGAAATGTGTGAGAAATTCCTGTTAAGAAAGTTTAGCAGTCTGACCCCTGAACTGCAAGGGAGGTTTCTCAATGAGAGAGCTAAATACGAGATCAATCATAAGCCAGATAACCTCTACTAAAACTGTAAGCACTGGGCTGTAGGCAAAAGAGGAGGACACCTCCACTAGAAATGAGATGAACCTTCCTTGGGAAGCTGGCCCACACTACCTCTTCACACCTCTTTCCTAGCCAGAAGTGTCACACAAGTCTCTAAAACTAAGTCTATTCCCATGAAAGCCAACAGCGGCCCTCTAATTATGCCTCCCAAGCCTGCTCTTCTAGTCAGCAAAACCAGACACTTACCTCTCTCCTGCAAGAGAGAGCAGCCCACCCTCTTTACCTATGAGCTTTTCAAACACCTTACACGGTCTTCTGACCAACTAGGACTATAAGAGCTCCAAGAGGCTGAGGTCTAGGCAGCACCTTGGGATCTGGATAAGCAAGCTGCTGTAAGATAAGCAATGCCAGTTTCCCCTTCTGGGTGACTTGAACCTAAGCTAAATGTGTCTGAAAACAGAAACATACTTCTCTCTTTATGGAACTTTCCCTATCCTTTTTTGCCTATAGATTTCAAACTTTCACCTGGCTGTTCCTATTTCATTATTAATACTTTAATTCAACTTCCATGCCTTGAAGATTTACTCCAGTAACGCTATATTTTAAAACCCCAAAAGCAAAGATGAAATAAAATTTTCTTTTTTCTTTTTTTGGTTTTTCGAGACAGGGTTTTCCTGTGTAGCCTTGGCTGTCCTGGAACCAGCTCTGCAGACCATTCTGGTCTCAAACTTTCTGAGATATGTCTGCCTCTGCCTCCCTGGTTCTGGGATTAAAGGTGTGCATCAGCACCACCTGGGTGGAATAAAACTTGTGAAGAATCATCACATATCAGCACAGTAATCCTTTACTTGCTAACTTTGACGCCAGCATCTCTGAAGGATCCCCACCGGAGGCCAGTCACTGCATACACAGGTTGTTCTTTTTCACCCTGGAAGTTAAATACAGTGATTTAGCTTTGTGAATACAGTAAATTCATACGTATCTAGAAAACGTTCATGGCCTACTTCTGATCAAACCAAGTATTTTATATATATATGTTCAAAAGCAATTAGTCCTATGAACACATACACTGAAAGAGTATATGAATGAGCCACACTTTAAACTAGTGTAATCTTCCATATTAGTTCTCATGAATCTGCTGACAGGGAACATATTAACTATGGTTCTGAGCAGCTAACTTTCAATAGCTGGAAACTGATAGATACAAGGTACCCCATATTCTAAGAAGAGGTACAGTACTGTGCACAACTCCACAGAGGTTGCTGAAAGACAAAAGGACTGATTGGATTCTCTCATGCCATCACTTCTCTGCCATGGCTAGTGTAAGCCAAGATTAAGACCTGGAGTGGAGGTGGGAATATCACAGAGCAAGCACATTGCATCTTGTGTGCAAAGGATCAAGGGCTCCTCCAATCCCAGCACCAGCGTCACTCTTATTCTACTGTGTCAAAGCCAAGCAAGGGATTTGTAAGAGAAACACACATGCACAGGAGCATCATACTAGGAGACATTGACCTCTCACTCCTTTGCTGTGCACCTGCTCAGGCAGTGGACTGGCTTTTCTACTCTCTGTACTCATACAAGCAACAGGGAGAATGAACCAGTGTGCGAGAGTAGAGCACACAAAGAGGTGCCAGTGAGGGAATAAGCTGACTGGCATAGCAAGGACATGTTTGTCTCTGGGCACCAAGTAAGTACTTCATCTAAGATTGTGGGCCAGGGGCTAGGGCACTCAAGTATGAAGAGGCTGTTGAGAGTACTTAGCCTGGAAACTACAGGAGGAGTCAAAAAAAATGGAGATTAAACAGATTTCCAAACTCAAAAAACAAAAACAAAACACAATGTCATGGTGACATATTCAAAATGAAATTCATATGAGCCAATAGAGACCTAGGAGTGAGGCATCAGCAACCAACAGGGAGATATAGTTCTACCAATTAAGTAAAAACTTTTTTCAAATCCTTCTAGGTATCAATGGGAGCAAAGTCATAAACAATATGATGAGAGGGCAGTGGAACCAAAGTAAGTTTTTCAAAGATATTGCTAAGAGGACCAATGACTAGTTGACCTAGGAGACGAAAGAAGACGCCATTAAGTGGCATTTGAACAGAGATCCAAATCAGCATATGCACAATCAAGATAAGGCCCAGCGGACCAGATTAAAGACCTTAAATGAATGACCTTAGCTTTTATTCAGGGAAGAGACATTACTGAGGACTCCGAACAAAGGATTGATGTACCCCAACTTGTGATCACACAATGGCTATTGAAAACAGACCACGGGGAGGCAAGGTCATAGTCAGAGGGCTCTGAAGTAAGACAAAGGCTACTAGGGTGGGAACAAGAGAGTGAAGAAGGGATGCTGGCTTTTGGGTATGTTTTGAAGATGGAGCCAACATGGTTTTGTGTCTACCTACCTATGTTTTTTAAATATATGCCATATGAGGAAACATGTCTTGACTTCCTCACCAAACTGAAAGTTCAAATGAGATATGAGCACACACTGAACAGTGAACAAACTAAATACGATACTTTTATAGTTTATGATTTCTTGTATTTCTGGATAGCCTTCAGTTCATGATAACAAGTTTATGGTACTCTTAGAAGGAAAGACTAGCATCAAGCATTGTGTATGCCTATGGTACCAAGCTCTGTCTACAGATATTTTCTCCACATTCTGAAAGTAATTTTCAGAAACAAGGAGAAGAAAAAAAAAACAATTAAAACTAATCTGGTTCCTCAGAAACTAGGGTAGAAGCTACTGTTCCACCCTTTCTAAAATTGATTAATTAATTCTTTTCTACTTTGTGGGCTGTGTCATTAATATACAGAGATTGTGAAAAATCTGACATCAACTTACAAAATCAATATATGAAAGAAGGTGGTTGAGAAAAAGACATTTAAGTACAAACACCACAAAAATTCCCAGTTACATTCAATTTACTCTGCAATATATTTCCCCTAACAGATATATAATAAAGACTAAATCATTGAGTTATTAAAAACATCTCCTGACTCACATCCTTTGGTAATAGTCATATTTTACAATAGCTTCATGGATAAAAATCTCTACAAATCTCTAGTTATCCTTTAATGTTTTGTGAGAACAACTTAGCTGTATTACAAGCTAAAAGATCAATTGCAATTTATATTATGATTAATGATATCATGATGACTAGTCTAGGCATCACTGCATAAAGAAAAAAAAAGGAAACTTGGCTGTAAACTTGTAAGCTCACCAGTTAAAAAGATGTACTAGCAAACTGCATATAAGTTACGTGTTCCTTGTCTGAAAGGCAGAAGGCCAAAAATGTTCCCTATTTTGGGGTTTCTCAAATTTTCGAATATTTACAAAAACTACTGGTTGAGCATTACTAACTCCAAACCAAAACCATGGAATCTGGAATGCTCTAAAGTTTCCAGTTTGGGAGCTTTGGTGTCTGGATTTTCAACCAGTATAACAGCAACTTTCAGGGTTAAAGTTGGGATCATGGCACAGTATAAACCAGTAAAACTTTTACAAAAATCACAAAATGAGTGAACAGTGAGCGCTCATGCAGAAAGGAGCTGGCACACCTTAAGGTCAGACATGAGCAAACAGTGTTCACCACTGCAAGGTTTAATTCTGCCGCTTTGCATTTTTGAGACACTTGCTCTTTGTTTTTAAGTTAGATGAAGAGAGAATACTTGCTTAACTCCTATCAAAATTAGCTTATCTTTTTTGACTATTTTAAAGGGATGTTGACCAAAAAGTAGAAATTGCTAATGAACCATTTCTCTTACCCCACTATTTTGAAAAAAAAAAAAAAATGTAAAGGCAAAACCTTAAATCGTACAATGAACACTATTTACACCTCTCACCTAAAGTCAACATTGCCAAAGTCTTCTCTTTGTAGTCTTATCTGCTGTTTTTATTTCATTTTATTTTTTGTGTGTATATTTGCATGCCTGTCTGTGCCACATATATGCAGTGCCCACATTGGCCAGAAGAGGGCATAAGATTCCCGAGATCGGTAGTTTTCAGCAAGTTTGAGCTGTCACGTGTGAGCATTAAAATGCAAATATGGGTTCTCTAAAAGAACAGCCAGTGCTCCTTCTTCAGCCCCTCATCTGCTGTGCACTACTGTTAAAGCTGCAGTTGTAGACACCACCCCAGAACCTTGAGCAATTATCTCTCCAGAGTATGGACTCCAAGGCTGAAAGGCAATATGTCTAAAAGACAAGTCATGTACAAGTATCTTCACTTGTTCTAACAATATCCATGATTACAGATGATTTTCATTTTTCAAATCCTTTACTAGGTTCCCATTTTTCATCTTGAACAGACCACTTCCTTTCTTCTGGATTGTGCAACACTGACATTTTTTAGGACAGTCTGAATGTTTAGAATGACCCACAGTTGCATTGTTCTGATTACTATATCATGATTAGACTGAAATTAGCTGACATTTGGCGCAGGAGACTATATAGTGGCATGACATTATTCTCAAAAGGCAGATACAGCCAGTTTGTGTCATGATCAGATAAAGCAGCATTTGCTAATTTCTCTACTTCAAATACATATTTGCCTCCATTAATGACTAAATAAATAATTTTGGAAATGCCTGCAGACTGGTTTCCCAATAGATTTCTTTTTATTGCTTCATTTTCTACTGATGATTTACTGATGGCCTAAAATCAATTATCAAAATGGTGACTGAAAAACAAGGCTAATATTCTATCATTCCTTCTATACTTACAACATGGCAATTCTTTCATAATATCACCCCGGCCTTCAGGGACTCCTTATTTTTATGTAGGGCATCATAATCTACACAATTAATAATTTTGATATTCAAACACCAACAGGTTGGCGCTTATAATCTTTCTATAATGTTACTGTTAATTTTTTAGTGCTTTCTTACTTCACACTTACCTTCCTCTAAAACTGCCCTTTTACTGGGTCCTGGTAGGTGTGTTGTTTTGTTTAAGATAGCAGTAATTAAAGACCAAAATCTGAATGCCAAGTACGCTCACTGTGAGGTATAATTGCTTCTATCCCCTTTCATTGGCACAGCCAGCAAATATATTTCCAAAACAAATTATCCTTTACAAATAAGAAAATTTTATGCATCTCAATAGAAAAATGGAGAATTCTAAGATGCAGGAAGCTACACAAAACATTATTCACAGTGTGAGAAAAGATGGACAGATGAAATACAAGATCCTAACTACTTAAAGCCCATCTGAGAGCGAAGACTACAAGATAACCAACCTGCTCCATGTGACATGAGAAAAAGTTCATGGTCTGCTTCATTCTTTGTAGGCATACAATCAGAACCCATCACTTAAACAGGTACAGAAAGCAGTCACTGTCCGAAATTTTGTTTTGTTTTGTTTTCTTGATTTTGTTTTGAGACAGGGTTTCTCTGTATATCCTTGGCTATCCTGGATTCACTTTGTAGACCAGTCTGGCCTTGAACTTACAGAAACCCGCCTGCCTTTGCCTCCCAGTGTGCTAGGATTGCAGGCATGTGGCACTGTTCCAGGCTCTGTACCACGTATTTTATGGTTTTTCCATTTTAAAGGCAGGGCTCTCATGCGGTACAGGTTACCCTCAACCAGTTGTGTAGTTGAGGATGACCTTGAACCCTTCATCCTTATTCTACCTATAGAGGGTTGGGATTACAGGCATATAGTACAATGTTTGGCCTCAGGGGCTCTTTTAATACTCAAAACAACCATACATACATGGATGTCTTGTGGCACAAAGATTGTAGGTAGAGAAATTAAAAGTACATATAATTATATTAGGAAGCAGTACTGAGGAATTCTTGCATGTAACAAAGAAGCCAAGAGTTAAGTTCAAAACTAAAGTATCAAGGTGACATCATATGTTTAACACTACCATAGTGTAGACTTAAAACAAGTACAGATGTAAATTTTATATCACACGATTTTTATTACAAGTGGTATCATAATTAGTAATAACAGAATCATGACCAATGCTTTTCTGTGGGGACTAATACTGGGGATAGGAAGAGAATGAGAATGCCATAATCCCATGTGAACTGTCAACTCTATTTTCTTTAACATGTGCTTATTACTTTGATACACTTTTCAAAACCCGAAGGAAAGATTTGTACCTTGATCTGCAAGACGTCAAGTGGAACTGTCTCTCCTTTCACAATGGCAAGTGTAGCATCTGTAATATGTCTAAATAAAGAAAAAACAGAAAGGAACCTGTTGTAAAAAGTAACCACCATCTTCCCAGTGCACAGCATGTGTACATGTACATATGCACTTGCACACCCACACACTCAGAATCCTAGGGGGAGTTAGAAAAACCTAGTCTTTCAAATTAATGTTAGGAAAGCAGAAGGAGCACAGTTTTAAAAATTACCAATGCATACATTTATTAAACCACTCCATTGTGCCTGTTACTGAAAAATTTGGTACTTAAAAACATAATAATAACATAGCATCTTTTAATCACTGTAAGAAAATCAGCCATTAAAAGAGAGAGAGATCTTTCGTCTCAAACAGCTAGAAAGTAACTAAAGGATAGGATCTGTAGCTATCTTAGTGAGCCATAATCCAGGAGCCAAGACACATTTTCTTCTTTTCCAGGGGTACAAAGATGTACTTCATGTTCACTGCTGATTCTTTCCTTCAAAGTACAAGACTTTTCTTACCTACATTCTAACAATCTCTTGAAAAATATCTACATAAAAAAAATGTTGATCTTAGAGCCTGTGCTTTTGGTGTTCTGTTCAGGAAGTTGTCTCCTGTGCCAATGAGTTCAAGGCTCTTCCCCACGTTTAGTTCTAATAGGTTTAGTGTGTCTGATTTTATGTTGAGGTCTTCAGTCCACTAATGGGCCCTCATGACACTGAAAAGCTGTAAAGCAAAGGGAACTGTCATCAGAACAAAATGATAGGCTACAAACTGGGAAAGGATTTTCACCAACCCTGTATCTGACAGAGAACTAATTCACCTTACACCCATCAGAATGGCTAAGATCAAAAACTCAAGTGACAACATATGCTGGAGAGAATGTGGAGAAAGGGGAACCCTCCTCCACTGTGGGTGGGAATGTAAACTTAAACAAGTACTTTGGAAATCAATCTAGCACTTCCTTAAATGATTAGGAATAGTGCTACCTCAAGATCCAGCATACCACTCCTAAGCATATATCCAAAAGATGCTCAAGTATACAACAAGGACATTTGCTCAACCATGTTCATAGCAGCTTTATTCGTAATAACCAGAATCTGGAAACAACCCAGATGTCCCTCAGTTGAGGAATGGATACAGAAATTATGGTACATTTACACAACGAAATACTATTCAGCAATTAAAAACAAGGAAATCATGAAATTTGCTGGCAAATGGTGGAAACTAGAAACAATCATCCTGAGTGAGGTATCCCAGTAGCAGAAAGACAAACAGAGTATATACTCACTTATAAGTGGATATTAGAAATATAATATAGAATAATCATACTAAAATCTGTACACCTAAAGAAGCTAAGCAAGAACGAGGACCCTGGGTAAATGTTCAATCCTCATTCAGAAAGGGACAGACACTGGAAGAGGGAGAAAATAGGGAACAGGACAGAAGCCTACCACAGAGGGCCTCTGAAAGACTCTATCCAGCAGGGTATTAAAGCAGATGCTGAGAATCATAGCCAAACTTTGGGCAGAGTGCAGGGAATCTTATGAAAGAAGGGGGAGATAGGAAGATCTGGAGGGTTCAGGAGCTCCACAAAGAGAGCAACAGAACCAAAAAATCTGGGCAAAGGGGTCTTTTCTGAGATTGCTACACCAACCAAGGACCATGCACGGAGATAACCTAGAACCCCTGCACAGATGTTGCCCATGGCAGCTCAGTGTCCAAGTGGGTTTCCTAGTAAGAGGAACAGGGGCTGTCTCTGACATGAACTCACTGGCTGGCTCTTTGATAACCTGCCTCTGATGAGGGAGCAGCCTTACCAGGCCACAGAGGAAAACAATGCTTCCAGTCCTGATGAAACCTGATAGGCTATGGTCAGATGAAAGGGGAGGAGGATCAACCCCAATCAGTGGACTGGGGGAGGGGCATAGGAGGAGAAGAGGGAGGGAGAGCGCGATTGGGAGGGGTCTGCAGCTGGGATACAAAGTGAATAACTTGGAATAAATTTTTAAAAACTTTAAAAATATTTAATAAATAAGAAAAAAAGCTCATCAAAAACTAAATACTATGGATTATACATTTAGGCCATATAAAGTTATGCCAGATGCACAAACAAGCCTAGAGTTTGTACTTTAAGTTCAAAGTCAGACATACATAAATATACAACAGATGGTCAACAAGAGAAATATTAAGTGGCTAGACAGTAAAATATCTGCTCTCACAGGAGAGAACAGTAAGACCTACATCAAGGATCTTCTCAGAATGCTGGTCAACCCTGCATGCCGTAGGTGCAGCCATGGCAAGCCCTTTACTATTTACTATTAGCCTTCAAATCAGGTGGACAGCACCGTCTCAGAGAGGCCTGCTCCCTCCAGGCTCCAGAAAGGTCCGGCACTGTGACTCTTATCAATGAACTGTTGCTGCCCTTTCATCATTCAGTCTTTACTGTGAACTTATTAACATTTCGTCTGCCTTCCTGGAGAATAAAAGTTCTACAAAGCTAGTGACAATTTATATTCATGGACTGACCAACAAAAAAAAATCTACACCAACACAGTGCATGCTAATAGGCAATCAGTATTTTCTGGGAATTGTTTTATTTTCTAGAATTTTAAGCACAGAAACTGCTGAGAATCCTGTACATTCCTCACTCAGACACAACAATTATCCTCTCAAAACCAGCCTTACTTCTTCACATCACCCTGTATGCCACTAATCAATGAAAGCAAACCTAACAGCTTACTAGTTCATTGTATATCTGGAAAAGAGACTTTATAAAACATTATTATACTTACAATTTTGACCCATGTCTATCAACATATTTCATCAGTACTCAAATTTTAGCAACATATAAATATTGTATATGTTACTTCCTTTGTTCAAGTTAAGATTCAAATAAGACACATAAATTGTGGCTGGCTTATGTGTTTTAAATCTCTTTTAATCTATTTTCTGTTCCCTTTTTATTTCCCTGTTTAAAAAGGAAGCCATTCCTTCTCTGAGTTTCTGTGGACTTGATCCTTAGTGATTATATGTGTATGGCCCTCATATTACAGCTATTTTATTTATTTTCTGAGGATAGCTACAATGGAAAGTTAGTATCAATTTATCCTTGGCAACAATAATCCCTATCTGGTATTATGTATGTCTATAAAAACATAAAGAGCACTTGCTGGCTTTGGTGATGATGGCAACCAACAAAAATCATTACCTAGATTTACTGGGTTTCAAACTAATAATTTTTTAACTATCATTTAGAAATTTAATTTATTTTATGTGTATGAGTGTTTTGCCTGTGGTGCCTGTGGAGGTCAGAAGAGGGCATTGGGTTACCTGGACGATTGTGAGACACCACGGGTGCTGGGAAGCAGACCTGGGTCCTCTGCAAGAGCAACATGCAGTCATAATCACTGAGCGTCCTCTCCAGCCTGATTCCATCATCTTTGTAATTTACCCTCAATTGTACAGAAGAACCTTCCCCTCATTGACCACATGGACACAATGTAATGTAGGCCACATAGGAAAGCCAAGATAGGTTTAACTCTTTTTTTTTTTCCCCTTCAAGATAGGGTTTCTCTGTGTAGCCCTGGCTGCCCTGGACTTGTTTTGTAGACCAGGCTGGCCTGCCTCCCAAGTGCTGGAATTAAAGGCATGCACCACATCATGATGTCCAGCTATGTTAACTCTTTTAAAATTTTGAGATAGGATCGTATGTGTTCTAGGCTGGCACTGAACTCACTTTGTAGTCAAGGATGACTTTCAACTTCTGATCTCCCCAACTCTTATCTTCCCAGTGCGGGGATTACAGAATAAACCATCATGACTGGCTTATTCCAGGCTGTGGATGGAATCCAGGGCTACATGCAGGCTAGCATTTTGGCTACTAAACTCTCTCCCACTCCTATTTATTTAGTTAGGGTCTCCCAGGTGACCTCAAACTGGCTATATAGCCCAGGCTACCCATGAATTCACAGAGATCCAACTGCCTCTGCCTTCTAACTGTTATGATTAAAGGTGTGTGCCACCACATCAGTCCCCTACTTAACAGCAAACAAACAAACAAACAAAAAACCTCTAAAAACCAGTTTTCTAAATAATCTGGTTCGCCATAGCCAAATGCATTCAGTTTTTCACTTTTGCTTGTTTCTAATTATCACTATGAAAGCAATCTGCTGTTTCAATACACTGTAAATACCCACCCTACTGACACATTGTCACATGAACTTAATGAAAGCGTATAGGATCACCATATAGTTAGAATTAATGGTGAGAGATAATAGTTACAGAAGTATATGCTGATGTTACCAAAACTCAGGAGAAACTAAAGCACATCTCTAATGTTTGCTTAATCAAGCGAATTTATTCACATTTGAAAGGACTAGTGCATGCTAGGGATCAAAACTAGTGATTTCATACAAAACTCATTTTTTAGAGCAATCTTACATCAGGTTCACAGGAACAATTGAAGGCCAGTACAGACATTTCCCTATATAATTCTTTTCCCTCCTCCAAACACAGCTGTTCTATTACCATATCCCTCCACACCCCAAGATTGGTTGGCTCATTTGTCACAATTGGAGAACTTAGTTGACTTATTATTGCCATTTATAACCCAGTTTTGATCATAGCTGTAATCTAACTGGGTTTAGACAAACATTAATGACATATACCACTACAGTAGTATATACAAAGGAATTGCACTGCCCCACAAATCTTTGTATCTTCTTCAAGCTCTCATAACCACTCCCCTTTTTGCTGTCATAATTTTACCTCGTCCAGATCTCTAATAGTAGGAGCCATATAGTGTAGCCTTTTTCAGTCACTTTTCCTTTACTTGGTAACATACATTCAAGTTTCTGTCTTTCTGTGGCTTCATAGCTCATTCCTTTCAACTGAATGAGATTCCACTATTTGCATGTACTAGTTTATTAATCCACTTGCCAATTACTTCTTCTTGCATGAGCTGTGCCAAACTGTTTTTGCAGAATTTAGTCTGTTCCAAAGTTATCAAGCTTACAGGCCTAGAGTTGTCTTACTTTTCCTTCATAAACTTTCATGTTCATAGGCTCTACAGTAATGTCCTCTCTTTCATCACTAAAATTAGTCATTTGTGTCCTTTCTAGTTTTTATTTAGCCTGGCTGGACACTTGCTGACCTATTTATTATTTCCAAGAACCAGCTTTTCTACTGACTTCGATTTTCAATTTTATTGAGTTTTGCTTTAATTCTTATTATTTTCCTTTGTTTACTCTGGATTTAAATTCTTCTTTCCTTCTGTTAACTCTGGATTTAATTTGCTTTTCTCCTCCTGATTTCAGAGGCAGTGTCTGACTATATATATAACCGGGCTGGTCTCACACTCACAATCCTCCTGCCTCACCTTCCCATGTGTATGCCTGTACAGTGTGCCTTCACACTTAATCTTGCTCTGCCTTCTGTGCTTTAAATTTCCTCTAACCACCGCTATCACTGCCTCCCACATATTTTGGGGAGTTGTCTTTATTTAGTTCAAAATATTTAAAAACTTCTTGGGACGTCTTCCTTGATATATATTGCATAGCCTACAGATTTGAAAATTGTCCAGTTATCTTTCCATTTTAATCTTCAAGTCTTTTCTACCCCATAAGGTAGGACAGGACTGGAGAGTGGTTGCAGTCGGATATTTCCCTTCTCTCATAAGGAAGGCCAGGGCCAGCTAGAGTCCAGCAACCCCTGCTCAACTCCAATTCTACTCCAGAAGCTTGGGCTCTGCATAACTAGTTTCTCCTGATGCAGACCTTACAAGGGAGAAAGACTACTTCATAGCATTTCAAAATTCGGCCTTTCCTCCTTTTCTTGTACTTCGTGTACAAGAAACTCCTTGGGGTAAATGTCACAATATTATAAGAAACTTGTAAGGCTGGGTGCCAAGGAGCCTGGAACTCTCAGAGCTAACAACACAGAGCCTCAGTTTTTCTATACCAGCACTGGTTCCCACAGCTGCTTCTTGTTCATGACTCTCTGCCTTGGTAAGTTGTGACTCTGTGTTTCTACCTGTCTCTTCAATCATGGGGCAGCTGTTTGGTTGGTGGCTTCCCCTCCTGTTCAGATCCAGATTTGTGGTTTGCTTTGATTTGTTTTTCTACTGTGATACTGGGGAGTGGGCCCAGGGCCTTTTGCATCCTGGGCAAACACTCCTGTCAGCTTTCCATTTGTTCTCCCAGCAGAGCTTCTCAAATGCAAACCTGGAAACTTAAGGAGCAACTTCCCCTTTAAAATCACACTGACTGAGTGAGAAGCCACATGCAGTGCAATCTGTCCTTGTAGGCTGCCTTTCCATATAGTTTGACAACTATATTCATAAAACCAACACCATCATCAAAATACTTATTATTTCTAATATCCCCTCAAGTCCCTCATCATAAATCGAACCCACTCCTACCACCATCATCAGTTCCTGGCAATTACCATGTCCAATTTAATCTTTTGTAGAACTGTCATATAAGAGAATGAAAAACATCAGTTTCAGTTATTCATGCTACTGACTGTAGCAACAACATGGGTAGATGGTTTTGTTTTGTGGTTAAGTAGCACTCTGTTTTACAGATGTGCCATAATTTGTATAGCCATTCATGAGCTGATTGACACTGGCACTGTGCCTGCTTTTTTGCAACAAGCAGCTGATTCTATAAAAAACATGTAGGTTGTTGAATTGATCTGTATGTCTGCATTTCTCTTAGGTAAATACATAAATGTATGATGAGTTTATGTTTAATCTGATAAGAAACACTCACATTAGGTCCTATAGTGGCTGCATTACTTGGTATTCATGACATCAATACATGAGTTTCAGTTGTTGAATACACTTACCAGTGTTTATGCTAGCTGGACTGCTTTTTTCTTTCCATTTAATGTAAGAGATTGTGGCTGGAGAGATGGCTCAGAGGTTAAGAGTGCTTCCTGCTCTTCCAGAGGACCCTGGTTCTACTCCCATACCACCTGTATCTCCCGTTCTAGGGTACCCAACACCCTCTCATGGCTTCCTTGACCAGCGGCAAACATACAGGCAAAACTCCCATATTTATCTATGACGTCCCCCTTTTTCTTCCCTTTCAATATAGATGCTTTTGGGGAATGGGCAGATAATTTTGTAAAACTGTGACTCTACTTGGAGGAAACAAGGAGTATGGTCAGAGGTGTAGGCTGACTTCCTCTGAGTGTGTACAGAATCTGAAGGAAGTGCCACAGATGATATGTGTACTTATTTAATCTCAATAGCACCTGGCACACAGGGAGAGATTTGCAAAGTGGCTTTGAAGGACTGACCTAAAAAAACAACTCAAACTACTGCAATTCAAAAAGACTTTGTATTAAATTGCTTCTCTAAATTGCTTGGCAGAAGACATCTAAATGCAACACCAAATTTCTCATTCTCTAATAATAACTCAAAGTTCTAATAAAGAAGCACTGTAGCCTGGCATTTAGGATTATTTACCTGCAACATTACACATTTCAAGAAAAAGGACTTTTTCTTTTTAATAATTTAGCTACAAGAAATCCTGACAGCAGAGCAAAAGGCAAAGCTTTGTTCCTTTTAAATAGCCTCAGGCAGCGGCCATGTTAAAAAAGGTCTGCAAAATTCTGAGCCCAGGGTAGTGAGTTCCTGATTACCCAAGGGCCTTGGGGCATGCATAAAGATTAGGTTTTATAAATCTTTAAATTACAAATAGAAGCAAAAAAAAAAAAAAAGCTCCTAAAAAGCCTAACACTATCTCAGATCTTGGGGGTGACCACATGTGAGTGTAAATTGACTTTTAGATAGGCAAAAGTTTTGACAAGGAAAAAAAAAATCTACCTCTGATCACTGACATGCCATTTGGAAATAAGGCTAATGCAATTCAATAATCTCTATTGATACAAGGGAAATACATGCTCCCTAATGAAGTCAAGTCCTAAACTGGTTAGGATTAATATCAGGTCAGCAAAACTGCTTGAGTCATACATCCATCATTATCTATTGCCCCCCAAAATTTCTAACCTGTGACCAAAAGTATGGCCTATTAAAGGGCTTCCACTTGCTAGGCCTCAGGATGGTTAGAAAATAGCTGAAGGACCCTGTAAAGTTGTGACACATGAGAGAAACTAGAATGAGGGTCTGATAAATGCATGCCTGGGCTTTCTTATATGCACTCAGGCTTTTATGAACAGCATAGAACTGTTAAGAGATACAATTGTTTTGATGACAGTATCTTTTGCTTTACAGAA
>CM053763.1:5506060-5602925 GCA_028658305.1 Pachyuromys duprasi
GGAGAACAAGAGCTCCACAAAGACCAAACTGAGCAGGGCACAGGGGTCTTATATGAGACAGTTTCTCCAACCAAGGACCATGTATGGATATGTCCTAGAACCCCCGCTCAGAAGTGGCCCATAGTAGCTCGGTATCCAACTGAAGACCCTAGTGAGGGAAACAGGGACTGTTTCAGTCATGAACTTGATGGCTGGCTCTTTGACCCTCTCCCATACACGCCATGGAGTAACAGTCTAGCCAGATCCCAGGGGAGGACATTGTAGCCAGCCCTGAGGAGACAAGATGAACTGGAGCCGGATGGAAGGGGAGGAGATCCTTCCCTGTCGGTGGACTTGGAGGGGGTAGGGAGGAGATGAGGGAGGGATGGGGAGAGTGGGAGGGAAAGAGGGAGGGGGCTACGCCGGGGATGCAAAGTACCTAACCTCTGATTGATATAAAAATAAAATTAAAAAAAGAGATACAATTGTTGGCCCTCAAAATTACAACAGGGAAAGTCAGTCTATAAGAACCAGTCTAAGAAAACACTCTGAAGCAAAAAAAAAAAACTTAACCCAAATTACAAAAAAAAATACTTGAGTGCCTTTATTATTGACTTAGAAGGTTATAACAAGAAAAATGTCTGAGAAATTTTAAACTAATTCAGCAAATATTTACTTTCTGACTTCCAACTGTCACAAACCTTACAATGTAACAATTTCTCCAACATCTACTTAGGTCTTTTGACAACCACTTGTTATTAATTGCTGTGAAAGCCAGGCCTCAAATTGAAGATCACTACCTTTTTGAAAAAACTTGAGCTTTGTTCCATAAAGCAGTCAAGAAAAAAAGAAGTATCAAAACAATTTGCCTGACTCCTGAAGAAATGTCAGACTCAGAGCAATTTAATTTAGATCTTGGACTTTATCCCTATTTCTGTCTACTATACCTATATGCCTCGCACTTCAGGCAGTCTCAAAAAGATGTATTGAGTTGTTTATTGTATTTAGTTGTGATTACATCTCCAAGACAGTGAAGCCGGACCGCCAGTTCAGTCTCCACCAGAGACCTGCGATCTGACACCGTGTGTAATTAAGGAAAAGATCAGTGCAAATCTGCCCTGTCCTTCAGGAAACAGTACAGATGAGAGGCGCCATCTCCACATCAGCTGCAGTAGCAGAAAGTACCCATCATCACCCTGTGGTCAGGACTTAACAGATGAGGAAAGTACCACAACTCAACTGGGAGCACACCAATTCTCTGAAAGGCTGGATGCTCCCTCTCAGTAACTTGAAGTTTCAAGCTACCAAATTGTGAAAAGTTGATTTTATCACGCGTGTTAATTCTCAGTCCCCGGCTCTATCATCACAGACATTAGCATTCCACACTGGCCACCTACTGGACTTTGTTTCCACTTTCAGCAAAGAGGGTGTGACTCAAACTACTGCTCTGTCCCAGCGGGATAAATCCAATTGGAATCTTACTGAAGGTAGCCTGGTAGAACAAAAAGAAGAGAAAGTTGTATTGATATAGTCAGAAGATTGGATTTAAAGGCGGCATATGTGTGTCCTCTAAGACAAAGTAACTGGCCTATGTCTTCCCTCTCATCTCCATTCCCCATCCCCAAGCCAGTAAGCAAATTCTCCAAAGTGTGTTGTAGAAGGGGGATAGCAGCTTCTAAAACAAAGCAGTCAATGAAAACATAATGACTCAGAATTTAGAAGAAATATTTGAGTACTCAGTAACTCTAATTATTTGTATGAAACTGGGTTAAGATAACAACAATCTTAAAACTGAACCAGTGTGAGAAACTGTACTAGTGGCTAAAAATATGGGGCTAAAATTCAACTAAAAATGCCTATTAATTCTACAGTGGCGGGTGGCAGTATTTCACGAGCTACCTCCTTCAAATACATATAAGTCAAAAAAGAATATGTCAAATGGCTGCCAGTTGATGACATAACAGGTGATTTAACTAAATATCAAATACACAACACTTACCTGCAGATTCTTAAAGACTATTTGGAACATTATGTCTTATTGTTTTTACTTAAATATTTTAAACTATGGCAGGAAAAATGAATGCGATCTTACAAAATCCTGTATGTCCATAACCTAGATTAAAGATATTTGCCCTTTTGCTTCTGAGGTCTTAAGAAATAAATTGGATCTCAAAATTAAAATAAATAAACAAATAGGCAGAGACAGATGAAGAGCTTTGAAATTCTGTTCTCCTGACTCCTAGAGGAAACCATAATGCTAGGTCACCATGACTCTTTTCCAATTACATCATCTTTTTCTCACTACATACTTATATATTTAATAACATACACTGATAGTACTGTTTCTGAATTCCAAAACCATGTAAAAATATATCACCTTCTTTAAAAACTTACTTTCCATTTAACATTGCTAAGATCTAAAGATGTAGATATTTATAGATGTAGTTCATTCTTGTGAATGATACTCACATGTATCTGTGCATTTGTGTGTGTATGTTGAGGGTGCACAAAGAGGCCAGAGGGCAACTTCCTGACTTGTCCCCCACATACTTTTATTCCCCTTTATTTGTTTCTTTAAAGACAAGGTCTCACACATGCCACACATGGCTTAAAACTTGTGAAGTTGGCTCTCTCCTGGTGAACCAGCACCAGGACTACCAGGAGCACCACTAACTATACCCAGCTGATTTTACATGGGCACTGGGAATGAAACTCAGGTCCTTATGCTTGTTCTTAACTAAATAAGCCTAGTTTGTTCATTTAAGTGCTATCTGGCTCCTATTATACAAACATATCACTATTAATTTATTTAAAAATTCCTTGAAGAAAAAATTCTATAAGCAATGTTTACATAGCACACTAGCTGTTGTTAAATGGTACTGTGTACCCTGGATTACCAACAGAAGAAATCCACCATGGGTTCATGAGAGTGACCTATGACAGAGGAAGAAGTATTATACCATCTGTTCAAAACTCCAATCCTATCACAATTGTCCTGGATTGAAAATATCACAGGAGTTGAGCATCGTGGTCTATGCCTGGAATTCCAGAGATTCCAGAGACTAAAGCAGGAGAATAACAAGCTCAAGGCTACCCTGGGCAACTTATCAGGACCCTGTCTAAAAACAAAAACTAAATGAACAAAAGGCAGGAGGTGAATCTCAGTGACATGCCCAAAGCCGTAGGTTCAATCCTCAGTACAGTACATATGTGTGTGTGTATTTATCTACACACATATATAATATACATAAATATAAACATGTATTATGCATTATGAGGAGCAAAAGGCAAAATAACAAGTAAAAGTTTAAAGTATGTTTTAGAAGCTCACCTCATCTGTTCTTCGAAGTACTCCAGTAATAACCTATGAATGTAAAAAAATATTATAAACATGCATTTTCCTTAACAAAATTAGACTCAAATTTCATGGACCATAAACTTTCTTCTAGAAACTATACTAAATGATGTGCTAGATCTTAATATCACATCATATTATCAAATATGATCAGTGATAAATTGGATTTTATAATAATAAAGACTAAGATAAATTATAAAATCCACATTATATTAATAAAATTATGTTTCAAGGTCTACAAAACATAAGTTTACTAATGTTTATGTGTAGTAGGTACTACAGAAATGTGAATTCTTTTCAATTATACAGAAAAGCCTGCATTAGCCTTTTGTGGTACACAGAGGCAAGGATGGCTTACTATGCTCAGAAACCTGTACTGAAGTGTTTCTTCCAGAGAGCTATGTAGACAAAGGGCCTAAACAACTAACCCCAATCATTTCTTTTATTTTATCATTATTTCTCACTTTTGAGACACGGTGCCATTAGGTAGCTTCGGCTGCCCTGGGACTCACTGCACTCCTCCCACTTCAGCCTCCTTGGGTGTGGAGTGTTATACCTAACCAATAATTTCTCTAGCCAAGGCTTTTGGGTTTTTTTGTTTGCTTGTTTGTTTTTGTTTTTTTTGTTTTTTTAATGACTGCAAATACACCAAATATACAATTCACTGTCTTTCCTTAAAAACATTTTGTCAAAATGATGGTTAACATATCTCCTTTTATCTTGTCCCACCTCACTGGGTTTCAGTATTAAATGGGCTGTTCGTGGTCTGCTTCATTCTTTGTAGGCATACAATCAGAACCCTTCACATTTCATTAACAAGCTATAAAAACAATTACAACATCATTAGCAGAGCCTTTTTCAAAAAGGAAGCTTACTAAAGCTCATTCAAATGCCACATCAAACACAGGACAGTGTTTCTGCTGTTCATTTCTGATTCCTCACACTGATGAAGCCACCAAACAGAGGTCAAAGCCAATAGTAATATAGTGTGTGTATAAACTACAGCAGCTGGTTAAATCGATTAACCTAAATTACCATCTAAACTTTATTGTTTAGCTTGGTGCTCATTCTGTGTTGTACATGTCATAGGCTTTGAAAAACATATACTGACACCTGTCCATCATCACCAAAGTCTTCATTACCCTAATAGTTCTGTGTGCTGACTGCTAATCCTTCTCCAACAGAGAGGATTTGTACTCTCCCTACTGTTGTTTGGCCCACAAGTCAAAGAGTTGAACTGTAGACTGGAATCTTTTCATGGTTTCTTTCACTTAGTAATATCCAAGTCTTATCATAACTGGATAGCTCTTTCTTTTTTCCATGCTAAATAATCCATTGCTTGCATATACCACTCTACTATCACCTGTTAAAGGGCACCTTCATTTTTTCCAAGTTTTGTCAATAAATCACTTTGTGTAGATTTTTATATGCACATCAGTTGTAACTCCTCCTGACTGCTGGACCACATGGTAAGATGTGTTCAGTTTTCAGCGAAACCACTCATTTTTCATTTTGCGTACTGTATAAAGTAACTAAACCACTCTTCATTCCCACCACCAATGAATTTCCTATTGTTCCACACTCATCAGCATTTGCTACTGCCAGGGTTCTGGATCTTGGCCATTCTAATAGGTATGGCATCTCACTAAGGAAAACTGATATTAATATTAGAACAAAGACGAGACTAGGGATGTAGCTCCATAGGAGAGCACTTGCCCAGCACCCATGAGGTTTGTTCTCTCGCACTAACTGGAAATCAACCACCCTTAGGAACAACAACAGAAAAGACACAGATGCATACATCTGAAGAAGTAGCATGTCTTCCTACAAATGCAGTATCAAGAGTTAACTTTCTATACAACAGAAACAATGAATGGGCATAAAGCTATTTTCATGAGAGAAACTTTCATTTGATGAGAAACTTGTCCTTGTTATAAGACCATGATGCCATCACAGAGCTACTGTTAACAGGATGCACAATATAACAAGCTTAGCCCATCCATATCCATTCTGCCTCCTGTTTTATTCAATATTTGAGATCTAATCTTGCTATTATAGCCTAAGACTAACTGGAACTCCAGATCTTCCTACTTCTTTTTTTTTAAAGATTTATTTATTTATTATTTATACAACATACTGCCTGCATGTATGCCTGCGCATTGGAAAACGGCACCATATCTCACTATAGATGGTGATAGGAATTGAACTCAGGACCTTTGGAAGAACAGCCAGTGTTCTTAACCTCTGAGCCATCTCTCCAGCTTCCTTCCCACTTCATCTTAAGTGCTTGGATTATAGAGCCTTGTTTGTTTTATTTAATTTTCTTAAACAAATTTGATTACATATAAACTTCTCTTTGAGGTGGGAAGGTTTACCAAAACCAAGGAGAGAAAGGTAGATGAGAAAAGCTTACAGCTGTGCAAGTGTGAGAAACAGCCCTAAAGTAATAAATTACAACAATTTTCTTAATTATTGTTGCCATTGTCTCAGAAACTAATTTTCGTTTTTCTCCCCTTAAAAATAGCCCTAAATGGAGAGGAGGGACCCCACCTCCTGCAGTGTCCCATCTCCTCCAGCTACGATGATCACATCTGTGCTTTCCATCAATTCCAGGAGCTTCTTGGCTTGCCCTTCATAATCTGTCTGAAATATAAAAGAAGGTTTTGGTAAATTTGTTATTGCAGGACCACAAGTTCAAAGGAGAAAAGGTAGGATATGCTCTTTACAGTTTTATACTGACTCTCTTAATTTTACATCGTTAATAGACATAAAAATTCTATGAAAGCAATTAGGTATGGATTTTCATAGTTTTATACTTTCCAAGCCAGAAATGGCTTCAGAAAATATCTATTCAGCTCCTTACTCTAAAAATAAAATTCAAGCCCAATAATTTGTCTTAATTCTACAGCTAGCCAGTGTGGCTTCTATTACATTGTTTACACTCTACTTTTCATCTGAAGGCAGGAAGGCAAGTGCAAATGCAAATAAGGAAATAGATGTAATGAAAAGAGCACAGACTCCAGAGCCCAAGAGACCTACAGTAAATCTCAGCCCTGCTACTTTTTAGCTGAGTGGCCTTAAACTCACTGGATCTTAATTCCTTATCAATGTATTTCCATGTATCAAGGGAAGGATAATCATGGCTTCCTGTACTATTGCTACACAGTAGAATTTAAAATAGCTAGAAAAATAAGTGTTTGCAACTGGTATTGTGCTAAGTAAATGGAGATTATTATTGTTTTGCACAAAACAATACTTTTGGGCACAAAAAAATATGCAGGTGTATTTGGAAGACCTCACAGTGGAGCACTCTAACCTTCCCATTTCTACTGAGAACATTTGATCTCAGATGCATGTATGCATACACTTAAATTCAGCCATTGAGCACACCCTGAAGACAAATGCTAAAACCTTAAAGGGCACAAAGCAAGCAAAATAAAAATACTACTATCTCCAATTTAAAATACACTAGACACACTACCAGGCAGAGACCAAATATTTAAATATCAGATGGGCTAAAACACGCGAACAATTTGAAATATCTGCTCTTTGTGCCCTGTCCCTGCATAGAGTTATTAAAAATCCATGGCAGTTATTTTGTTACTCACAGGAAGAACCTCAAACTATGTGTTATAAAGTAGCTTTGGGAGGACCCCAGATGGCTTCAAGATAGGAACTGGTCACCAAGAAGCCAACAAATGGTTTGGTCATAACATAACGTGATGTTCAGTAATTAATACAAATTACTTTTAGGCACACATAGAACACACACAGAGACCATATTCAACCTAGACCCAAGGACAAATTGGAAAAATTACAAAATACAGGACCTGCATCCATGTGAGCCTGTGTTCCACACACCATCTGGGCCTGTGCTGAAATGAAAAGCTTACCTTCCTCTTAAGAGGGTAAGAGGAAGAATACATCAGAAGTGGTGGCCTTGTATGAATAAAAGAGTCTAGAGTCAGTCTCACCTTGATGACAGTCACATCCATACCAGACAGGTGTAAAATTGGGGCAGCATTTTTTTCGAAGAGACTTCTGGCTTTGCTGTAGACAAAGAAAAAAAAACCCACAATATTTTAAGACACACTCTCAAGCTGAGAGTAAAAACTGTAACCATGTACCCTAGAGAATACAGACTTTCTTATTTGTTCAAGTATAGGAAGTTCAACAGTGAGTTACCATAGATAGAAAAATAGTTTGTTCCTTGTCTCATATAATCAGTTTATATACATTTGGGATGCTACATTCTACAGACAAACAATGAACAGTAGCTACGGCTCCACTCAAAATAACAAAGCTTGATCCACTAAGAATTCCAAACGCCATATACAGCAGTGGAGCAGACAGAGCAAGACAGACAGCAGGGCTTGTCTGAGAGCTCGCACTCTCACAGCATATGTGTCTGCTTTCCTGGAACTCACTTCTATTCTACTAACAGGAGGAGAGGCACTAACTGTAACATTATTCACATGGTCCAGGGGAACAAAACAGATTTACTTAACCCTTTACTAATCAGCACAATCTTCTAGAAGAAGACACATCATTTTTTAAAGCTTACACACTAGGGGTCATTCTGAATCTTTAAACCTGTAGAAACAGGTCAAAAGTCTTTTCCATGACAGCTGAATTTTTGCTAGGAAAGGGAAAGTCAAAGGCATTTATTAGCATAGATGACTAACAAGGATAATTAATGAGAAGCTGGTTGACATCTCCCAAGCCGAGAAGCCTGTTGCTGTTCCTTTAGCACTTTATCTGTCAATGAGCAATCTTTTCAACACATGATGAGGATAGCTTTCAAAACTACCTTTAGGGACAAAACTCTTACAAAGATAACAATTCTTAATTAATTCTTGATTCCTCCAACCTTTAGGCTATTTCAAAGGCACTTACTAAGTACCTCATGGATTAGTGTACAAATGAATGAGTGAATAAATCTCTAAATGTAGACAGGTAAATGCCAAGGAAAGACAAAACAACATGATTGTGATGCTCTACAGTCAGAGAAATCATTAAGCAACCCTTGGATGGGTTTGTGGATTTCTCATAAACATCATTCCATAAGTGCACTCCTGTTCAATTCAGGTCAAGATTCAAAAACACTCTAGGGATCAAAGGCAGAAGTAACAAAACGTCTCTCCACACAAATGGCAGAGTTGAAAGCAAATAAATGTCAAAATACACCAACTAGTTAGCCTGTCCTTTACCCTGGTATCTTCAACGATCCCACCTATCTCACACACACCCCCACACACAAAACATCTAACTTCTATATACATACTCACTTAGCTCTCTCTCTAAAATAGTTTCCTTAAAAACAAATGTTCCATGCTTCATCTTTCTTAAGGATATTTATACAAGAAATACAAAGGCAACTAATAAGGAATACTTAAAGAGCTGAGCACAGAAAAAAATTCACTATCTTTACTGAAAAGCTAGAGCCACTAAATGGCAACAAAACAAACATTCCTTATCATAAACTAAGATAGAAACTGAAAAGACTGCACAAATTTTCACAAGAACCATCAGTCCTAACTGAGAATACAATCAAGTTAAATATTTGCCACTGGTGCTTGAATAATTACTAGAATCAATATGAAAAGCTACATGGAAACCAATTCCCTCTTTCCCCCTCACCATTTCTGCACTTTAACCCAGAAATAAAAAACGAATCTAGGGACACTCTCACTGCTGGAATGGTAAGAACAGAACCACCGGGAGCGGGTCAGATCTGTTTCCTAAAAGCAAAACTCTGACGAGATCTGAGTCTGCTATGTCATCTGCCGTAACACATCTGTACCTCCTGCGAGTTTAAGACAATCTGAACATTAGTTGTTCTTTCACTATACGATGCCACAGGTTCAGAAAATTTCTAAAATAAAGGAAAAAGACTTTTCTTCAGATTGACAAACAATTGCTGCCAGTAAGAAATACATTATTTATTACATAATTAAAGGTGCAATAGCACCAGGCCTGAATAAAAACTTTATATACTTACAGCAATTTCTAGACTCAGGAACCACACAAGATAATTACTTCTTTAATGTATTATTTATTAACACTAAACACATAGTTATCTTATTTCTTAAGGTTCTACTGGAGTTTTAAACCAGTCCTACATAATGAGCTAGCTGTAAAATAAATTATACATTCTGTGTTAGCTCATGCCCACGATGACAAAAATGGGGCCATTAAATAGTAAAAGCTTTAAAAGCAAAGGTGCTGCAGAGTTTCAGAGTCTCCGTGTCCTAGATGCATGCAGGGATCCACCTGGCTATAGGAGGTCATCTATGGCAGCACCTTACCTTTTCTTTAGATGAAGTACTGCAAACAAGAATCCGCTTTACCTTTAAAAAGTTAAATGGCCTATGATGTCTCAGTGATGGTTAAGGCTAGATGAACAAGCTTAGGACCTGGAGTTCAGATCCCCCAAATCCACATAAGTGCCCGAGGGTGTGATGGCCAGCTGGGCTTCTAAGACAGGGTCAGGGGATCTCCACAGCAAGCTGGTTAGGGACAGCAGCCATATTGGCAAGCTCTGAGTTTGACTCAGAGACCTCACCTCAATGAATAAACTGGAAGAGCAATTGAAGATCAACCTCAGACCTTTATATGCATGTGCACACACATGTGCTCACACATGCCTCCACATACATACTCTCATGCTGAATAAGAAAAAAAAACTTTTGGTACATGCAGTTATATGTAAAATGTAAGAAGAACCTTAATTTCTAAAAACTTAAGTTGTGAATATAAAAACAATGTTGGCGAGGAAAAAAAAACAAAACAGCAGCAAAAAACAAAACAACAAAAACCCTACAACCAAGTATGCCTTAGAAGCAAGAACTTACAATAGTTGATTATAATGTGAGGAAACTGCCCAAACTTTTTCAGCAGAAATTAAAGATTTCTACATGATAAGCAAACAAAATAGCTTTTAAGGAAGGGTAAAAGAGTACTTGTAAGGCTTACTGGGAAAAATAAGAGTAGAAAGTGGAGAATATTCTGAACCCAGCTAGACACTAGCAACACACTCATAAGCACCGTTGCATTTAATACAAAGATATCCAGATCCTTAGAGTGATTCTCAAGGTACGTATTTTGGTTTTGTGTCTATTTTGTTGTTTAATTTTATAGTTGAGTAAACTGAGGATTTAGGAGGCTAAGTAACTCAGAATATTCTAGAAGCAGAAACAGAAAAATACACAGATACACACTGTTCACCAGGCCACAGTGACTGAGGTGCTAGGTGTCCTGGTTATGCTGTTTAAGGGCTTAACAGTATTGTTTATTACTGATATGAAATTTGGTATGTTTACAGAGAAGAGAAACAACCTTAACCAAGCCCAGCAAACTTCTATTAAGCAAGGTTAATCTGCATAATCTGTAGGCACAATTTACATAAGGGGTCATTGAGAAGTCACGCTCAAGCTTCCGCTAAAGATCCAACAGAAACTGACTTTGGGACTCCTGCTTCTTTTTGCTCCAGACAACAGAGCCTGAACACTTAAAATCTGGCCCCAATTACTCATTATTGATATCACATGACTTCAATTTTATGTCATCCTACCTAATATATAGTCACAAATTACTCAAACCTCAGGAAGCACAATTGATCTAGACATTGGAAACAAGAATATGTATCATTCTTCCCTTCTTCAATTCTTTCATTCTCTTTTTTAAAACTTTTAAAACTTTCTTTAAAACAATGATGTTTTTAAATTTATATTTCTAGCAACCTAACACTGTAAACTTTTTTTTTCTGCTATGGCTTTTTTCTACACTTATGGTAATTTGGGGTTCCTCTACACCCTCTCCGTGCCTTCAGTGTGACACAATGGGTACAATCAACTAACCAACAAATACACCATTCCTGGCAAAAACCCAGCTATTCTTCACACTTGATTACCCACAATCCCTCCATACAACAGTTACTAAATAACAACCATTCTTATTCCTAGGTATGCTCCATAGGCCACATCCTCGTTGGGTAATAGTGAACATTACCCTCCGAGACCAGCGGCAGGTTCCCTTCTCTGGAAAGAATACACTGTCCTCCTGAGTCCACAGAGCTCTAGACCACCTCTGGACAACTTTGTCTGTGGTGACAACCTAACACAGTTATGCAAAGTAGAACAACCACTCCCAGGAGGACTGCTCCCAAACTGATACAAATCCTTGGTATTTGTTGAACATCAATTTGTGGCAAGGTTATTTCATAGTGAGCATGACTGCCATGGCTGCAGAGTATTGGTCCCACTCATTCTAGTCCTACAGTCTAACCACCTGCCTCTGTGGGGACTTTGTCTTTTGCCTTTAGAAGAACTATAAGTCACAAACTGAAATACCCTTTACAAGCTGCAGGATTGAGAAAAACTGTGGCTTTCTTCACTTGTGCATTGGGAGGAATGAGCTGGTTGCCGAACACCTGAAAAGAAAAGAAAAAAAAAAAAAGAAAAACAGCTTTCAAGTAAATGCTTTATTCAGCTAGTGATCACATACATTTTTTTCAGCCCAAAGACTTTCAACCAAAGAACAAAAGCTCATTCGTGATCTCCATAACAGAACATGACAAAAGTATGCTGTTATTCGATGACAATAAACCCAGTTTTACAAAAGGATAAAACCTCACTCCACTGACCGGTGGTAGGATCTTTTCTCTGAAAATACTGCTGACTTAATTACAAGTATACAACCTACAAAACCACAGGCTATGAGAAGAGGAAGTTAAACCATATGGCTTCAGTTTTCATGCTACAATCCTTTCTCCTTCAGTTCATTACAAAAACTTATTCCAATGGAATCTATGTTACCAGCTAATTTTCACATCTGTATATACAGAAGAAACCCATTACTCAAACCTTTTCTACTCTATTGGCTCCAAGGCTGAATGGAATCAAGACGTAAAAGATTAAATGTGAGAATTCAAACTGGCAACAGAATGGGAGCTACTACTGTGACATCTAGACAGTTGATGAAAAGAGTAATGATAGAAAAACACTAAAGGGGCAAAAACGTCAGGTCTTGGGTGTTAAAAAGCAAGTCTAAACTATGGCAGCAGAATTCTAGAAAAAAAGTATAAAGATTAGCGGAAAATGTTACATAACAAAAATATTGTGTTAAATAAGTCATTCTAAATCTACCCACCTCCCTGATTGTCCATTAGAGGTCCTTTCTACATCTTGCTTCTGAATAAACAACCCTCTGAGATGGGGAAATGGTTCAGTGGGTAAATAAAAAGTGCTTGTTGTGCAAGCCTTAGAAACTGAGTTGACATCCACCGTACCCAGGTAAAAAGCTGAGAGCATCAGTGTATGCCTATGACCCCAGTGTTGGGAGATGAAAACAGGCGGATCCTGGGGGCTACCTTGCCAGCCAGTGTAGCTGAAACAGCAAGCTCCAAGTTCAGTAAGAGACACTGTCTCAAAAAATTAGATAGGAAAAGCTCTTGAGGATGGCATGCCAACGCTAACCTCTGGCCTCCATACACACCTGCAGAGACAAGTGCACACACCGTTTCCCAAATACTTCAAAAAGATTTTTTTCCTTTATAAAAACTACCTGTCCATTATCAGTCCTGTTCTCATTGTATTCTTAGACATTGGCATTTTCCTGCTAAATCTCTAAATATCATAATTTGTTCAGTTCCAATCCATTCCATTCTAGAATGAAATATTAACATGGCTGTGGAGGTCTGAATGAAAATGGTCCCATAGACTCATAGAGAGTGCCATTACTGAAGGTGTGGCTTTGCTGGAGTAGGTGTGGCCTTATTGGAGGAAGTGTGTTACGGAGGGGTGGGCTTTGAGGTTTCAGATGCTCATGCCATCTGACAGTGTGGCACTGTCTTGCTGCTGTCTGCCAATTTGGATGTAGAACTATTAGCCAGCTTCCTATGACCATGTCTGTCTGCATGCAATTATGATAATGGACTAAGCCACTGACCTGTAAGCCAGGCCCAATTAAATGCCTTCCTTTATAAGAGTTGTAGTCATGGTTTCTCTTCACAACATTAGAAACCTTAACCAAAACAGAAGTTTGTACCAGGAGTGGGGTACTGCTGTGACAGGCTTGACAATGGTTTTGCCTGGAAGAATATGGGGCATTTTGGGACTTTGGACTAGAAAAGTGATTGGACATTTTCCATGGGGCTTAATGGACCATGCTAGTAGGAGCATGGAAGACAGTGGTACTAAGGGTGGTTTGAACTGTGAATGCCCAGCTCAAAAGATTTCAGAAGGAAAGGACATTTCCAAACAGCCTAGCATCAACTGTGTTGTATGGCTATTAGCGGCTCATCTTATGCAGACATTAATGAAAGGAAGCAAGCTGAGCAAATAAAAATTCAAAATGTACTGTTGGAGGAGAAATGGAGTATGAGGATGTATAAACAGATTAAAGAAAAGCGTGATGCTAAGTAAAATAAAGGTAGTGGTGGCCTTAGAGGAAGACAACACCCAGCTAAGCTTCCAATTTAAGAAAAGGAATTAAAAGAAAAGCTTAGGCCCAGGCGCACACACCTTTAATCCCAGCACTGGGAGGCAGTGGCAGGCAGATTTCAGAATTCAAGGCCAGCCTCGTCTACACAGGGAGCTCCAGGACAGCCAAGGCTAGGCAGTGAAGGAAACTATCAAAAACAGAAAGCTGGTAAAAATTTATTTGAACAATTTATTCTAACCTCAGCAAGCAGCAGAACTTTGCAACTTCAGCCACATGGTCCTGAGTTTAGAGTCAAGGATACAAGAAAGAGTTACAAAATCTCCCTCTGCAACTAAGGAAAGCCATCTTAGCCAGGCATGGACAGGTCCCTTCATGGAGGCCCCGAGAGGCCATTGTGTGAAACTGTAAAGGTGAAGCCTGACCTGCCTGGAAAGACCCCAAGATGTTGGAGATGCCAGAGCCATCGGATACCTGGCAAGAGATGCTATTAAGAGTGAATGGAACCAACCCAAGAGAAAGGAGTGTGCTGTAGTTAACAAAGCTGAAAAGAGTTGGAGATCTGAAGAGTGATTTGATACCAGAAATGGAGATACAGAGTTTGAAGTTTGCCCAGCTGGTTTTTAGTCTTGCTTTGGTCCAGTATTTCCTTACTATGCTCTCCTTTCCCCGCTTCTGGAATGGTAATGTATATCCTGTGCCACTGTATGTTAGAAGTATGTGATCTGCTTTTTTCTTTTTTTTCATTTTGATTTTACAGGAGGTTATAGCTAAGAGACTGCCAGGAGTATCAGAGACTTTGAACTGTGGATTTTTAAACATGGTTGAGACTATGATAGAGTATGGGACCTTTAGAAGTTGGACTAACTGCATTTTGCATTATGTTATGGCTCTAAGCCTATGGGGGCCAGGAAGTAGAATATGGTGGTCTGAATGAAAATGGTCCCCACAGACTAATAGAAAGTGGCATTATTGGGGGTGTGGCTTTGTTGGAGTAGGTGTGGTTATATTGGAGGAAGTGTGTCACTGGAGAGTGGGCTTTGAGGTTTCAGATGCTCATGCCAGGCCCAGTGTGGCACTCTCTTGCTGCTGTCTGACGAGTTTGGATGTAGAACTCTCAGCTACCTCTCCAGTATCATGTCTGCCTGCATGCTGCTAAGCTTCTAGCCATGATGACAATGTACTAAACCTCTGAACCTGTAAGCCAGCCCCAATTAAATGTCTTCCTTTATAAGAGTTGTTGTGGTCATGGTGTCTCTTTGCAGCAATAGAAATCTATTAATAGAAACTCTAATAAGAGACAACCCTCTGGTCAAACAAATTCCAGATCTATAGCAGTAGACTGTCCCTTCTTGTCCTCATTTCTTAGTCCCTATAATTCCTAACCATACTTGTAAATTCAAGTCTCATCTATAATGGATTAAAAAGTTTATAAAAGTAGCGTTGAGTTTGCATGATATTTTTAATCACTCAATAATTTAGACTGTAAAAAGAACACAGGAAAAGCAGAGAATCAATCCACCTTTAGTCACATGAAAGGAGCTAAACATGTGCAGAGGAGTGAAGGATTAGAACAGTAAGGAGGTCAGTACGTGGTGGAAGTACCTAACAAGACCTTGTTCCTGGGAAAGTAAGAGGATGTTACTTTCAGAATGAACAGATGCAGAGGATTCACCTTAAGTAAGAGGAGGGTATATCAGCAGAAGTACCTAGAATTCAACATTAAGGTTTACTGGGTAACTACCTTGATTTCATCATTAAGCATTGCATACATGTATCAGAGCAGCATACTGAGACTTATAAGAAAGGATAAATATTGCGCATATTAAAAATAACCCAAAAGCTTATTTTTGAGAGAGGGCCTCATAGAATAGCTCAAGCTGGTCTGAAACTCCTGCCTCAGCTTCCTGGAAGCTGGAATTATAGGTGTGAATCATCGTGTCGATCTTTAAAACAAATTTTAAAGTTTCTTTTAATTAATTCTAAATAACTTGAAGCTATTACTAGCTGGCAGATGTGTGCAGAAATAAAATTAAATTCATAAAGCATATTTTGAACCAAAGAAGTATTTATTAATAGTACCTATTATCATTATCATCTATGAAAACACTTCAGAAATAAACATGTTTGACACCCACTTCTACTAAATGTGTTCTCTTTGCCATTTTAACTTTCATACATCTCTTTAGCCATTTCTGACATCATAAGCTTAAACGGCATGTAACAAAAAGACACTGAGTCATAGAAATCCATCTGCAGGGCATAAATTACAAATAGGACAGATAGCAAAGCCAGGGTCTTAAATCTGAAAGGATTTGCAATTCAACTCCCATCACCATAGCCAGATAAATTGATGCTTAAGGAACTGGATGGCAGCACAATGCTATGAATCAGCTATGTTAGGAAAATGGGCTTTAAATGTCGGAGTCACCAATTTTAACAGGATTTAACTTTCAGAGGTAACTTTGTTCTAAACCAGTATCCCTGGGGGTTATTCCATCAGGAATGATTCGGGATTTAGCCAGATCTTCAAGGATAACTGCAAACACATGCCAATTCCTAGCTCTTCAGCCAGTCCGATTATGTGTTCTTGGGAGTGATCCAGAAGTAAACAAGTCTAACATGGTGGGCGTCAGAACTGTTCTTTACCAGATGGCTAACTTCCACCCATTCTACTCAGAGTTGGCTGACGGCCTGATCCATCTGGAGGTAGGGGAAAAATAGTCAAACTGCACTGATGCAAGACCCATGTAAGTAAGTCCCTGGAGAAGCTGTGTCTCCTGCACCATGGAGATAAGGGGCGATTTAATTTGATCACAGGAAATGGCATTACCTGAGCTTCTTGACAGGCTGCTCTTCTTAGCAGGTTATCACTGTCAAAGCAAACAAAAGAGACCCAGCATTAGCATTCTTAGAGATTAAGACCCAAACAGAATTAATGAGGTAAAAAAAAAAAAGTACCTTAAATGAAGATTTCTTAAAGACCTGATACCAAATCAGGAGCACATTCAGGAAATACATTCTCTGAGTGAAAGCTTGTGTTAGCTATTTCCACATTCTGGTAGGCAGACAATGCCCTAGACTCCTGAATTCCTTACAGCCTAATTTCTAGAACCTAAAGATCTGTGACTCCACATGACAACAGGGAAATGCAGATTAATTTAGGGCTTCAAGATAGGGACAGCATCCTGCATTGCCCACTAGGCCTTTTAAGCCCAGCAGCTTTTTCTGGCCTTGGTCTGGGAAGGTGATCACTTGCTGGCTTTAAAGATGGAAGGGGTTGTGAGCCAGGAACGTTGACACCCTTGCCAAGCTCAAAAAGTCAGGAAGTAGTTTCCTTCCCTTAGAGCCTCCAGAAGGAATGGAAGGCCTTGTCAACCCCTGGACTTTGGCTCATAAAATGGTAAGATAAATATTGATGGTATGTTAAAGTCTAAGTTATTAGGCAACAATAGAAAACTAATATACGTGTCTTGGATTTTTCTTATTCAATGGACATTACTTGGGTCATTTGCTGAAGCTAAATTTGATATTTAGCTGCTTCTGCTACCATTCTATCTGAGTCTCCTATTTTTCTTAATATTACTATATATATATATATATATATATATATATAATATACCATAAATGGAAATAAGAAGTAAAAGTTTGGCTTCCAAATATGAAAATATTCTATCAGAATGCAATCGTATGTTTAACATAAAGGACTCCAAGATGTATTGTAAGAGCACATTAAATGCTGCTTACTGCCTGCAAAGACCAGTCTTCAAACCCAAGTCTGCACTTACACACTTGGTTTTGTTATGAAAATAACGGAAGAAAAGAATTTTAAAAGAAAAAGGGTTTGCTTTACATATATTCCTTGACCACCTTTGTAACATTAGAGACCTGGAGTTTGGCATTTTGAGAGTTATTTCAAGACTGATACTTAAGGATAATTAAGGATGAAAGAGGAAAAAATAATCTATACATGTTTGCCACAGCTGTTGCCTGATTGCCTGTCTTCCACAGTCAAGCAACACAACACCACAAAATGGTAAACAACCTGAAAGCTAGGAACAATGTCCCAGGAAAATTATAATGGCTCTAGTACCTCAAAAGCACACATTAATAGATTTGAGGGGCACTGATCTGTTATGCGGTCTGCTTCACAAGTGGCCCTGGCAACCAGGTTCAGGCTACACCAGCTGTGTTACTCTGCACAGCTGCCCAGGTGGCAGGGATGCCGCCAACCTTCTCCCCTACCCCATCCACCTCTGTTCTTCTCCCTGCATCCCTTCATCAAATGCCCTCAGAGAACCGTTCCAACATTAGTAACTCGAACACATATACTACAGGGTACAAACTTAATTTTTAAACATTACACAGTGATAAGCCTTTGCAGTTCACTTGGTATTTCACACTTATTTCCATATATACACTGGAATGGTGAAACACTGAATTCCCAGACATCGCTGGGCATAGAGTATTACCAGATTTTCAGTAGCAATGATGACACAGCCACTAACGCTTCCTGGATTGCATAAACCACCACCTGCTTCCATGTAACCCTGGGAATCCTGCTTTTAGTCTTCATGCCTGAATCCTCCCAAACTCGTGTTTTTGATGTTTTTCCAGTAGGCTGGCTTCCCTTTGCTTCCAGCTTCCGCCGACCTCCCTATGTACTGTCTACGCTCTATGTCCTCTCTCTATAAACAGGACAGACTCTATCTTTGCTCATGTCTACCCACCTCTGCTTCCTTCCAGGGACCTACCACTATGCTTGACAGACCACCAGAGGGCACTGCCTCCTCTGGGGTCATGAGCAGAGAACTCACCTTTGTTTCAACCATTATTCCCAGGCACTAACTAACAAGAACTACCCTAGTGTGCACAAGAACATATGGTAGTACCTCAGATTACTTCCCCCCAAGTACTTTGTTGCTACACATATTTCGATAATTAACCAGTGAGAAATATTTTAAGATTGGTGTCTCATGTGTTTTATTAATTGATTTACCAGAATGCTCTTCAAAATCAAAAGAATTTTAAACTAATGTACAAAACGGAATACTATAGGAAAGTCAGAATATGCATTGACTTAGAGCGTACAAAAACAAAATCTCAATATAATCATAGTTAACTCTAATATCTAAATCACATACACTACCTTGATCTTCCTCTCAGAACCAGGATGTTTGTAAAAGACAAATACATTCTCAAAGAAAAAAAAAAGAGTCCTCACACTAAGGCCGACAGTCCCCCAGCATCCTACAGGGACTGGATCCACCACAGATACCCAAATCCCTACTCAGAACATTTAACACAAGATAAAGGCTACTTACATAGAGTTGTAGTATATTGCTCAGACACAGACAGGAAAAAAAAATACATACACGTTTCATATAGATTTAATTTCTTTCTGAATACTTTATCTGCAATTGGTTCAGTGTACAAATACCAAGCCTACAGGTGGTTATAGTCACCTATATTCTGATGACCTAAAGCAAACTCTAAAAACTACTTCAAAAAATTCCAAAACTTGTTTCAGAAATATAATTTTGCTAGAACTAACGAGAAAATAACTATGTGACAAAAAACAAACTGATTGTGATGAGCCAGATACTGTCGCATCTCTGGATGGAAATTTAGAGCTATGGCTGTAGAGAGGGCTTTGGGTCCCACAGACCATCCCTCTTAACCTCCTTCCCCAACTAGTGGCTGTATCCCATCCCCCAACTCCAGCAGGCACCACCTGAGAAAGCACTGTCACCCACACAACTCATTAGACAGGAGAAGTCTAACTGGTACCTACACGGAGCCCTCACCCCTACATTCTAGTCTCTTTAGTAGTGGAAGGTACTCTACAGGCTACAGAAAAAGAAACATGGACACTAACCCAGCCCCAAAACCTCTGACCTGCAATTTGTCCTGACTGCATAATACACAAGGGCAATGGTGGCACAGAACTTGTGGGGGTAGCCAACCACTGTATGATTTGACTTAAGGCCCACTCCATAAGAAGGGACTCACACTCCAACACTACTTGGGTAACCAAGAAGCTAAACCAGATAATCCAGAGACCTACAGTAAAACCAAATGTGACTGTTCTTAAAAAAAAAAAAAAAAATCAATAGAATGATTCCTAATCATATTCTCAATGCCTTATTCAGTCATCATCAGGGAGGCTTCCTCCAGCAACATACAGAACAGATGCAGAGACCCACAGCCAGACATTAGGCAGAAAAAAGAGTCTAAATTGGAGGTCTCCATCAAGTCCCACCCCTCAGAACTCAGAATCCTACAAAAGAGGAGGAAGAAAGAGCGGATGGAGGACACCAGGAGATCATGACACTGAATCAACTAAGCAAGGTGCATATGAGCTCACAGAGACTGAATCAGAAAGCACAGGGCTTACATGGATCTACACCAAGTTCTCTGCATATATATAACTATTAGATTAGCGCTTTAATGGGACTCCTGACTGTGAGAATAAGTTGGTCTCTGTTTTGTCTACTCTTGAGACTCTCTTCCTCCTATTTCATTGTTGTGTCCAACTTTGCTATGATAGTTTTTGCTTCATCTCATTATGTTTTGTTTTGTCATGTTTGGTGGTTATCTCTTAGAAGCCTGTTCTTTTCTCATGAGAGACAGAAATGGAGTGGATCCAGAAGCGACTGAAGGTGGGGAGGAACTGGGAGGAGTAGAGGGACAGAAAACTATAATCAGGATATACTGTATGAGAAGGGAATCTATTTTCAAAATTTTAAAAATGTAAATAAAGAAGGCAGAAAAAGTGAGGTGGATAACTGAGGAAAGGTTAAGCTTTCCTTATTTCCCATCATTCCCTTTGATGTTGCTTTTATACTTCATGTTTTGCTTCTCCTAAAAGGTACAGGAGGTCAGACCTCCAAAAATTTAGTTGTTTTATCTCTCCTCAGATATTGTGGTTTAAATCTAAAATATCTCTAACAGGACCACGTTTCAGACACCCAATCCTCAGCTTATGGTGCCGCTGAGAAAGCTGTGGTGCCTTAGGAGGCAGCACCTAGACGACTGAGGGTAACTACAGAGTCAGTAAAGAAGGGGTCCTGTCCTTGGTTCCAGCCTGCACCCTCTTGCCTTCTGCTCCATCACCACATGCTCCCTCTACAAGCTTCCCCAGTGTGATGGGCTGTAATCCACAAAGAACACTGAGCTGAAGTAAGATCTCTGCCCATTGTTGTATGTAGTTTCTGTCCATTATTTTGGCCATAGTGAATAAGAGCGACTAATACAAATTTGGAGAAACATTAAAAAAATTTAAAATAAAAATAAAAAAACACCCCTGCCTTTACCCTACCATACATGGAAGTGCTCATCTTGTCTTCCCTTCTGGATTATGAGCTTCTTTAATAAGGGATAATTTGTTGGTATTTTATCCTGTACAATCCACCGCACTGACTCTTGTAGATAGTGAATACTTGTTAATAAATAAGTGGCAAATGTTTGAACAGGAAAATTGACTCAGTGTTCAGAAGGCACACTTCATCCTTAAAAGGTAAACTAAAGGTTATTCTTGTATGAGTACCTGGCAATCCTGAACCAGCACATCAACTGAGACAGCTCTCCAGTGTAGTCAAGAGCAAGGATGAAAAAATCTATACTGTCATGGCAACACTGCCAAGTCAGAAGGACCTCAGGCTGTGTGAATATACACATGCAGAACAGGATGCAACTGGTACTCTTAAAAAACAAAGCATACAGTTCCTTTCTGTACACCATGAAGCCCAAGAACATTCCAGTGTCAGAAAAAATCCAGATATCTAATGAATCATGAGTCTGAATGTGAGCCCAAGACCTAGCTAGCAAACACAGAAAATTGACTGTACATCAACTGGCAGCCCATGTTCTTTCTATACAGCAAGAAGCCTACTGGGCACTAATGGTAAATACAATTTACAAGAGGTGATCCAAAAGGTAGTCATATCAAAAGGGTCCCTGAATACCTACTCAGAGCCCAAATGGAAGCTCTTTGACAGAAAGAAATTAGAAGCTTCTGGATTAGAAAATAAGGAAGAAAATATTTGCCCGAGGCTTTAAAGGACTATGAACCTGCCTGCTACTACAGGTAATAGGATGCTCTCACTTTATTCCAAGGCATAAATGTTTTATTTATTACTTTAGGACTACAAAATAAGATAAGTTGTTACTTCAACAACACTTTGCATGAAGAGAAGAATTACATTGATCCACCCTATTTCCCAAAAAAGACATTTCCTACTACAGTTAGAGGCAAATTGTTCAGCAATTTCTACCACCAGTTTTCCCTTGGTGCATACAAACACTATCTTTGCTTTGCACAAAACAGATTTAAAGTTTAGATGTTTACAGCAACCACAGTGACTTACTCAGGCTTCCTAAAATAATTAGTCATCACATTGCCAGGGGCTGTGCTCACTGGTTGTCCATGGAAAAGGAGGGACAGAAAAACAAATAACAGCAAAGCTAAAAGTGAATCTTAGAGAACGACTATATTCAGCTTTTTCCAATCACACATTTCAACCTCTTCGTCATATCCCAGACTCTCTCCCAAAGAGGTAAAGACTGCTGCAGGGGACCCCTGTTACACATGAGAAAACAGTGGCCACCTCACTTCTACCTAAGAGACAGACAGATCTTTGACCCAGCAGAGGGAAGTGCATCCTACTGGAAAGATTGTTGAATATTTCCTTCCTAAAGAATGTCCAGTTATTTTAGAACTAAAGGAAAAAGTCAGTGTGACAGGTTAGAACACTGAGGCGACACTCCAAATACTAAAGATTCTTGAAAGGATATGGGGCCCTCCACTGTAGTATTTCTGTTTTTACAGACATCACCTTTCCTTGTTCCTGGGCCTCCCTATGATGGACACCAAGGAAATATGTATCTTCTCAACTCTCTCACACACAAAATAATAAAGAAATCTTTTAAATCTCTAAAGTCCTGAAGTTGTATAAAGGAGGAAAATATTGTTGCTCTATACTAAGTGGCAACTATCTTCATTTCAATGCCATAAAGGTATATAAGAGAAAACAAGGAGCCACACAGGCAAGAGCTGGCATCAAAGCCCATCACAGTCGCACTGCTGAATGAAAGTGGGTAAAGAAAAAGAAGGTAACCAACTACGAGCAGATGTGTAGGCAGGCAGAAGGCAGCCTCCTGTACTAGCAAGGCACAGTAACTTGCACAGCCTCCTGTACTATAAAGTATTCAGTAACTTTTTACTTAATGGCTTAATTCAACAATGGAAGGGACATTTAAAAATAATAACATAAAACAAGGCAAAAGCAGTTATCAACAATTATTATTTGCTAAGCCAGGAGCGAGAGAAGAGAAACAAAGTGATCAAAAACTTTTTTTCAGAGAATAAGGTGAATTTAATAGGGACACAGGAAATGAGGAACAAGGCAGCAGGAGAGTATTCAACAATAAACTAAAATCATTTCCAACAAGCCTTTGCCAAAATGTGTGAACCCACTTACTGAATGAGTTTGTGATTCAACCCAGAGTTTTGAATTTGCTCACTGTCAAAACATGGATTACTTAATACTGACAAGCAATGCTTAGGTCTACAATCCTGCTTTTACTATCTTTGTTTCTTTGCCAAAACAGAAAAGGCAAACAGAAGCCAGAACAAAGAAATATTTTGTCAAAGGTATACGACCCTAAGCCCTAATTCCAAGAAATCTAAAATTTTAAGGTTGAAAGAATTCTTAGAAATGATTTAGCCCATTGCCTTACAATGCGTCCATACATTCCCAACTGCCATCAATCAAGTGGTATGACACCACCCAATTCACTACAGTGGTGATTCTCAGTTTGTTAATGACATTCAAAGAGAACAAGTAGAAGGCCAACCTCAGTCTCTAACCCCAGAAGACTCATGATTGCTCACAACCCTTTGAGCTCCTAGAAAATGACTACTTGACCTAGTGAGGAAAGCTCTGGCCTGGGGACACACACACTGTTAGAACATGACTAGAGGCTTAGCACTAGGACTGAAATACCATGCTTCTCAGCATGTTGTGCTTTCCTCCGACACCCTACTGCTTTCTACAGATGTTTTCAGCAACAACAAAGCCCTGTCCACTGTTCATCAGTCACCCACTTCACACTCTCTCACTGCATTGGTACTGCAGTGCTGTTATAGTCTTTCTTTTTGTAGGCAGGCTTAGGAAAAAGCCCACAAATCTACCCCAACCTTTTAATGATTCAGTAGTATTTATCAGGCAAAGACTCGCCCTCTACCCAAGAGAGGAAGGCCTCCACTCTAACAAAATCCAAAGCTGCTCTCAAAAGCTCTAATTTGGTGCCCATTCTTTCATACTCTGAAATAAGAAACCCCCCCCCAAACCACCTTTCCCCAGTCTTATTATGAGATCACAGACACTTGTCTACACTTGTGCAGAATAAGCTATTACTTGTGAATTCTTCAAGTATCTCCTGGTCTCTCTGGTTTCTTCCGCACAGACTGTTTCCCTTCCAGCTCAGAACAGGAAATTATTTAACAAAAGATGGCATCCTTGAGGGGTCTCCCTCATGACTGAGCTGTCCTGTGAGACTGCTTTGTAGGAGTTTCTTTACCCAGAAGACAGTTCTACAGTCTATGCCTCCCAAATACCTATCCAGTGACCGAGAGAAATGGAAGTGGAAATGTCTTTATCCTGCAGGCCTTTTCTTTCCTTAGTTAAGGAAATTATTCTACTTTCACTCTTTTATTCTATACTCGGGTCCTCACAAAATACCAATGTTTCTTCCTACTGCACTGTTCTGATATTCAGGGAAGCACAAGTAAAAGGACTGAGTTCTTTACACTTTAGACACAGCCTCTATATAACACTGGTGGCTACATTTCTGCTGAGGTCTACACTGTACCACCGCTGGGGGATGCTTCAGCTGCCATCTTTTCCCTCTAGCTTTTTTTTTTTTAATATTACTACTCCTAATTCATTTTTAATTAATACATTTATTTGTGTATTATGTATATGTGGCAACTATCCCACAGCAGCGTGTGGAGGTCAGAGGACAATTTCGTGAGTCAGTTCTATCTTGGTGGGTCCTAGGAATCAAACTCACATTGTCAGACCTGGCTGGAAACACCTTTATTCCCTGAGCCGTCTTGGTGGCTTCTAACACTAAGAAGACATTCCACAATGGCTCATTTACTTCTGTATTTTCTGTATTTTTTCCATCCATACATTTTTATCCATGTAAACACCTTATTCCAGATTTCTTTTTCTATAAAAATGTATCGTTCACTTTACTAGATAACAAAAACACTAGCTCTCTGGGCTCCGGTGACCATCACTGTATATTGGCAAATGTCATTGTAAAGGAATATATACTGAGTTTCAGTTATGTGCAAGGTACTCAAATCTAAAGAAAAAGAGAATTACACAGAGATCATGAGGGTACTCAAGAACACATAGACTGAGAGAAAACCTCCCTTCTCTACCAACTTAACAATTTTCTACAAACCCCACACATGAGATGGTACTCACTGTAGGCTCAAAGCTCAAGGACAGATCTGGATAACTTCTGACCTGAAAACACAAAGTTCGGAGCTACTAACATCAGTGTTAAGCTGTTTTGAAACATGATACATTTGAAATGTCAGTCACTACCTAGAGAAGAGCTGCTTTCAGCATCAGCTATGATTATTTTCTGTACAGGCCTTAGAACAAGTAAAGCCACTACATAAAAATTTCCCCAATTGTGTGAAGCCAGAAAGACAAAATATAACTTAAATATACCTTCTGTCTTTCATCTTAGCACCTCCCTTAGAAACAGGAAAGTACAGACACCGATTTTTTTTTTAAGGAAGAAATCTTTTTCCACATAATCTAACAAAAGGAGTTGAAAAGAAAGGGAATATAATTAAACTTCATTGTATTTTAAAGTTAAAAAAAAAAGGTTTCCTTATTCCCTATCAAATCTGGGCTGACAAGCATGTTATTTAATTGCCCACAAACGAGCTTCTTTAAATAGCACCCATTAAAACCCCAATTTCAGCATCAGCCTGTGCACAGGGATGGAGGGTGGGGTGGTGCAGAATGAACTTTGAAATGACTAAAAAGCAAAACAAACTGCTCTATCAAAGTTTCAACAGAATCTGAAACAAAGAGAAGCTATGAAGAGGAATAAGCCTCCTACCATCAGCACTGGTAAGGCAGCTGCTGCAGGGGAGGGAGGCAGATCCTAGACAGCTGTCTGCGGAGTCAGAGGCCGCTCTAAAGGGGTATCAAAAAGCATGAGCCTTCAGACATCCAGACACTGGGACCCAAAGCCCAAGATACTCCTGAAGCCATAATCTCCACCAAGGAAAAAAAATAACAGTCTGCTCAAGTGTGGCTCAGGCATAATTAACCCTTGGCAGCTAGAATTCCCCTTGCCTATCCCTGTCAGGGCCTCAAACTCAGTGGGCCTAAAATAGAATATAATACGTCTTCCTTGAACCAGTTCTCCTTGGTGACTTTCTTCTTTCTGCATCACCAGTAATACCAGTTTTAAGCCATAAAATGATTTCTCCAATGTTCCCCTGCCTCAGCCAAACACCCAGTCAATCACCTTGCAATAACAACAGCTAGCATCTGCAGAGAGCTAAATTTAAGCACAGCATAAGGCAGTTGACCCACACCTCATCATTCAGTCTTTGCAATTCACCTGCCAAACACATATAATTATCCCTCATGTGGGGATGAGGAGCCGGGGCTCAGAGTTAAGTGGTTTAAATCACCTGACAAGGTCATGAAGGTGACAGGAAGCAGAACTGAAGCCAGAGATGCCTACATGACTTCAGTGCTCTATTAGTCCCAGCACCACAGCCCCACATCTACCCATTTGTTTTCCTTTTCTTATGCAACCCTCTATTTCAGGCCTTTAGTAGCTGTGAGGTCAGCTTCTGAAATGTTCCCTGCACAGGAGACTAGAATGTTACCTTGTTCATATATTCTTCTCCCCTTAAGATCTTTTTAAAAATTTTTTATTATTATCATTTTCCCTTTAAGATCTTTACTGCTCCTCAAACACGGGTACCCTGCCTGTAAAGCTTGCCACAACCTGGCTTTCCCACAGTGCAGTGAAAACATGCCACTCCAGCCACATTCTGTACCAGTGTCCGAAAAGTCAAGGTCCAACTCAAATGACATCTTTCTTAGATTTTTCCTCATGAGGGAAAAACCAAAAGAAGTTGTGTTATTTCTGTTAATGTTCTTTGTACCAAGTGCTAGTCTAAGAAAAGTCTGTATGACAACCCATAGAGATAGGTACTACTACTGTCTGCTACCTCCAGTCATTGGCAGAGAATCCAAATATGGACAGGTGAAGTCTCCCAGGGCTTCACTACTTGTGGTTGTTTGAATGAGAATGGCCCCTTTAGGCTCATATATTTGAATGTTTGGCTCCTAGTTGGTGGGCTGTCCAGAAAGGATTAAGAGGAGGGGGTGGGCTTCGAAGTTTCAAAGAGTCCTTGCCATCTCCAGTCCTTTCAAATTACTTCTCCAGTGCCATGTGTGCCTGCCACCACACTCCCCAACATGATGGTCATGGACTAACTCTTTGAAATTGTAACAAACCCCTAATTAAATGCTTTCTTTAATAAGCTGCCTTGGTTATAGAGTCTCTTCATAGCAACAGACCAGTAACTGAAACATTGCTGATAAATATGATGTTCAATTCCATACTGCTGGGCCTTATCTTAACTACACTACTGTAGGGGCCTCTAAGAATGATCCCTCTTTTTCAACAGCTTGGCAATTGCACCTAAATCCCCTGATCTCTCTCACACAACATCAGTGTAACATCTTTTCATTGCCCTCTTTCTTCATCCACACATAGCTATTAATCTCATGCTATTATGCTACTCTGAGACTGATAAGCATTTCACCCAATTATGAGGAAAATAAAGCAATGTCATAAATACTGAGAGTTGAAACTCACACCCAGCCACACTGATTATTATCATTAAGGTCTATACAATTGAATGACAATGAACAAACCCTGTAGACAACCTCATAATCATTGTTTAGAAAGGCCAACTGTACATGTAGTCATGATTGGTGTTACAAGACGTGAGAAAAAAATATCTCCAAGATTAATAAAAACCTATGCCCTCAGGGCCCAGGACCATGGCTCCAATATCATGGTGACTAATGAGATTTTTTTAAATCTACAGGAATTCTAGCCAACTTGAGATGGTAGATATTCTCTTGAAATAAGTGAAAGGGAGCCTTGGATCACAGGCAAGGGCTGGTGATAGAACTCGTGCCAGAAGCCTGCAGCCAAATGCATTAACTGAGAAGTGGGGGGCCAGAAAGAAGCAGGATTAGAGCCATCATTAATTGCTAAGCCAAAAGGGTTGAAAAGTAGTGCCAGCACTCAATGACCAAAACAGTGAGACAGACCAAAGCAGAATAAGCAAGGACATGGTCTCCAGCGATAACAGCATATCAGTTCAAGACAGATTATCAAGAGTTCAGCTATGTCTTGTTCTTCTTAATGGTTTGTGGCCTGTTGTTCTGAAGTTAGGCTGTGTGTAATTTAAGGTTTATTTTATATTTATTTTATGTGTAAGTGTGAGTACCTGCATATATGTATGTGCACCATGTATATTGTGGTACTCACAGAAGCCAGAAAATCCTCCTGGAAATGGAGTTACAGGGGATTTTGAGAAACTATGTGGGTGCTGGAAAACAAACTCAAGTCCTCTGTAAGGGCAGCAAGTACTCTGAACCAGACAGCTATCTCTTCAGCCCCTACATTAGACTTAAAACTAGACTTTTTCTAATAGTCCCATTTCACAAGAAAGGAGAAATAGAAAGGGGCTCAGATCTTATTCAGTCATCTGGCAGATCCTTGTCTTCCTATCCACTGGATATCTCTCACATCATTCATTGCCCAGATACCAGCAGCACTTTGTTTTAACTCTCCAAGTACTGAGCAGTTATTACATCAAATTACTCAGAGCACTTGGTGAACGCATGTCTAGAATACACTAAGCTAGAGTTTTGCCGATATCTTATTAAATCTTTAATGACCCAATGAGATACCGCTATGCCCGTTCCACAGTTGAAGAACATAAAGCTTTCAGAGCCCAAGGTCATTCTGTTAGGATTCTTATTGCTGCTTGGCTCCAGTGACAAGTTCCACACTGCTCTGCGTCCTTTCTTCTGCTACTTTTTAATCAACACACTCTTCGCTATTAAGAGGTTAGAAAAGTCTGAAAGTCTACTGCAGGTAAGCCGCTGACATGATCAACTAGCAGCCAGGAACACAGTCTTCCCCAGGGACCCCAGAAGGCTCAGAACGAGCAGTTGGAGAGGAACGAGCAATACTTAAACTCTCTTTACTCTCAGCACACAGGGTCATTTCCTCCTCTTCAATTGCTCTCACAGAGCTGAGCTGAGAGCCATCCCTGCTGCTCCTGCCAACTACAGCAGCCTTCAGCAGGAAAATTATATAGGAGAAATCTTTAAAAAAAAAAAAAAAAGAAAGAAAGAAAGGAAAAAAAAGACTTTCTTCTTTGAACGGAGAAGAGAGAAAATGGAAGAAATTCTCAAAAGAGAAGAAATCTATAAGTACTATAAACAAGGAAATAAAGCCTACAAATAAATGTGATATCTAAAGATTAATAAGAGGAGGCAATAAAAAATGGGACAGATAAAATAAATTAAAATATGTCTTTTTTCTTCCAGACCTGCTATGAATGTCCCCTTACCTCTTCTATTTTCATGTAGTGTCAACAGAAGATGAATGTCTGAAGAAACACAATGTTCCCAGAATCTCTCTCTCACCTGCAAACAGCCAAGTGGCTCAGGATCACTTACAAAATATGCCAAGTAAGGATGGGGTCTGGAGAACACCAGAATGAAAGACAAACAAACCAAAAGCCAGCCTGAACATAACTAAAGAAGACCAAAGACAACTGAATGCAGCAAGGAAAAACGGAAAAGTACTCACTCAATTAAGAAGCTATTTATGAATTTGTTAGGAGAATGCTCAATCAAATGATGGAATATAAACCAAATTTTACTAACATGGTTTTAAAATGGCAGAAAAGGTTGAGAGGAAACCATTAAAAACTGGCATATATGAAAAGACAGGCAGAGCAGTAAACAAATGGAATTGTCACTTGAGACATGTTTAAGTTCAGAACAACGGTGAACAACGAAGAAGTAGAAGTCTGGATCAGCACACAAATGACGGTGCAGATGATGACAGGCAGGTGCCAAGGAGGGGCAGAGCGACTGGCACTGGGCAGCAGGGTGGCCGTCTCATCCACTGAGGAAAAGAACACAAAAGTGTGTGTGTGTGATTAACTGGGCTGTGGTCTTTAATTGTCTTTAAATTGGGAGTTACGGCTGTCTGAGCATAGAGAAGGCAGAGGATGAAACAGAAATGCATGAATATTTCAAGGTACATTTGTGAACAATAGAGGAGGAACCTGACTACAGACGGAGTACGTTACTTGTTATAGAGGATTCGGCAGCCTAGATGTGTGAGCTCCGAAGGGGCCAAAGGAGTTGTTGCTCTGCTTCTTACTCTCTCCTTTCATCTGCTCCTGTGTTTCCTCCCCAAGTAAATAAAATGTGTATTGAGTCCTTCTAATGTGCATGGGCTTTGGGACAATATCGTGCAAGACAAAGTCTACACAATAATATGATAAGAGAAGACACAGCAGATCAAATCATCACAATAGCAATGAGTGGTTTTACGTGTGTGTGTGTTTACACATGTGTATAGGTGTGCTCCCCTGTGCAGGTACTTGCAGAAGGCAAAGGTTGATGTTGAGTGTCTTCCTCTATCATTCTACACCTTTTTTTTTGGAAACAGGGTCTCTCAGTGAACCTGGAACTCACAGTTTTGACTAGACTGGCTGGCCAGTAAGCTCCAGAAACTATCTTGTCTCCACAAATCCAAAGATGGGGTTATAGGTGCACATTGGCATATCTAACTCCTATGTGGGTGCTGGAGATCCCAAATCAGATCCCCATGTTTGCACAGCAAGCACTTTACCAACTGAGCCATCTTACTGGCCATACAAAAGCAGTGAGTGTTTTATATAGGAAGAGCTCATAGCATTATGGAGAAAATGTTGGAAGATTGCCTCATCTAGATCACAGAGGTAAAATCTCGTTGAAAAGACAGTACTTATGACTTGGAGAAACTTAAGTTGCTTAGTAAAGAATACCATATGCAAAAGCCCTTTCAGGATTCTTATGTTTCTCCGAAACATCATTTGAGAAGACCTGAAGGCCATATGCTAAAATGTAGAATAGAGCAAGGTTAGGGATGTATGCAAATGAGATCAAGTTCATGCACTGCTGGTAAGAATTTGGGATTTGAGTCTAAAAGCAACAGCAGACTTCATTTGCAAAACAACAGCACGGCAATGGTATGCAAAACTGAAACAGTCAAAAAGCTGGGAAGCTAATAAGAATCCATACAAGAAAGGAGGGCACTACAGATGAAGATGGTGACAGTGGGGCAGACAAAAGAAACAGAACATATTAGGAGACTCTGGAATAATTTAGAATCCACGTACAGGATATGAGAAATGTGGATAAGAAGGGACAGAGGATGTCCAAATATCTAACAAAGTAAAATGGATCCTGACTATAGCCAATAACTGAGGAGCAAGTCGAGCAGGATTTCTGTTTTTAGGATGCCGAGTCAGAGATGCCTAGGAAGCATCCTAAGATAAATATTTGTCTTGGTCACTTTTCTATTGATGTGATAAAAGACCATGACCAATGCAACTCATAGAAAGAAGGGATAAAGTAGACTAATGCTTCCAGAGCTTCAGAGTCCATGACGGCAGAGCAAAGGCACGGTAGCAGAGGAAAGCTGAGGGCTCATACTCTGACCCACACGCAGGAAGCACAGAGCCAACTAGGAATGGCATGAGTCTTTTAAACTTCAAAGCTCACCCTTAGTGGCATATTTCCTCCAGCAAGGCTACACCTCCCACACAGCACCACCAACTGAAGATCCAGTGTTCAAATACCACAAGACTATCTCATTCTAGCCAAAGCAGCACTGGAACACACATTTAGGTCTGGATCTCAGAAGACATCTTTACAGAGACAAACAAAAACCTGGGACTGGACACCTAGAGCTGTAACAGAAGACAGTGTGCACAAGTGAGATCATTCAGGGAAGAGTATGACAACACAAGAGGGCCTAAGGCAGAGAACTCACTCCTCATTCTTGAAAGAAAGAGGTCACAGAGGATAAGAAGGAGAGAGGGAAAGAGAAGCAGAAGTTTGGAAGGCAGAGACAGAAAGAAAATATTTCTAGCTGTGAGGAAATATTCCCAGCTGTGGTGAGGGGAGGACATGTGTGACTGCAAGGCCCGGCAGTACAGCTAAAAGGGGAATTGAGTCCAAGAAATACGGAAGAAAATAAATTACCATTGTCAAGTAGTGGCACTTACCTATAATCCCAACACTTGGGAGGCTGAGGCAGTTAGATCCTAAGTTCATAGACAGCATGGGCTACATAGAAAGACCCAGGTGACTTGAGGGTTGGAGGAGAAAGAAAAGAAAGGAAAAGGAGGACAAGAAAGAAATAAAATGCATCTAAAATAAGTGGAAAGGAAGAAGGAAATTATCTCTCTTTACAAATGACATGATCTTTTATATAGAACAACAAAATGGCTCCACCTAAACACATAGAAAAAAAATATTAGAACCATAAAACAACTTTATCAAAGCTGCCAGATAAAAAAGGATTAACAAATAAGCTGCATTTCCATGCACTGATTGAACAATGCATAAAGGAAATTAAGCAATCAATCACACAAGATCAAAAAGAATAAATATTTAGAAATAAATTTAGGCAGATGAGAGATAATGTTCACTAAAACCACAAAACCAACAGGAAGATATTTGTGTTGATGGTCTGGAAGACAACACTGTTAAAATGGCACAACACAAAGCAGTCTACCAATTCCATGCAATTCCTGTAGAAACCTCAATGACACTTTTGGCAGAAATAGAAAAACACCACCACAGAATCGGTATGGAATCTCAAATACCCTGAATGGCCAAAATAATCTAGAAAAAGAACAAGGTTCAAAGCTTTTCACTTTCTAATTTCACAACTTGTTACCAGACTATCATAAGCAAAATAATGTGGTTCAGGCATATAGACATATATACAGGCCAATGAAACAGAATAGAGAGCCTAGAAATAAAGCTCCATTGTATATGATCAAAACACCTCCAACAAATTCCCAGAACCACATAGCTGAGAAAGAACACCTTTCTATTAATGGTGCCAGCCCAGATGCCCACATGTAAAACAGTGAGGCTAGACCTTACTATTTTACAAAACTAAACATAAAGGCTGTCAAACCCTGTTCAGGGTGAGGCCTCTTCATGCTGGAGAACTGAAGGGCCTTTTAAAACTAGAAAAGATCATCCTGAGTGAGGTAACCCAGAAGCAGAAAGACGCACATGGTATATACTCACTTATAAGTGGATATTAGAAATATAATATAGGATAAACATACTAAAATCTGTACACCTAAAGAAACTAAGCAAGAAGGAGGATCCTGGATAAGATGATCAATCCTCTTTCAGAAAGGTAAACAGGATGGACATCGGAAAAGGGAAAAAACAGGGAACAGGACAGGAGCCTACCACAGAGGGCCTCCGAAAGACTCTAGCCAGCAGGGTATTAAAGCAGATGCTGAGACTCATAGCCAAACTTTGGGCAGAGTGCAGGGAATCTTATAAAAGAAGGGGGAGATACTAAGACCTAGAGAGGACAGGAGCTCCACAAAGAGAGCAACAGAACCAAAAAATTTGGTTTTGGGCCCAGGGGTCTTTTCTGAGACTGAAACTCCAACCAAGGACCATGCATGGAGATAACCTAGAACCCTTGCACAAATGTAGCCCATGGCAGCTCAGTGTCCAAATGGGTTTCCTAGTAAGAGGAACAGGGGCTGTCTCTGACATGAATTCAGTGGCTGGCTCTTTGATCACCTCCTTCTGAGGTGGGAGCAGCCTTACCAGGCCACAGAGGAAGATAAAGAAGTTAGTCCTGATGAGACCTGATAGGCTAGGGTCAGATGGAAGGGGAAGAGGACCTCCCCTATCAGTGGAAGGGGCAAGGGCATGGGAGAATAGGGAGGAAGGATGGGGTTGGGCGGGGACGAGAGAGGGGGCTACAGCTGGGAAACAAAATGAATAAATTGTAATTAATAAAATTAATTTTAAAAAGTCTTAAGACTTCAGAGAATATCAGAGGACCTCTGAAGACATACTGAAAAAGGAACACAGTGAGCAGTTTTGGAGCTTCACCTGGCAAGGGCAAAGAAACTCCCAACAAGATGCATCAGTGTGCCTTAGAGGCTCTGCAAAGGCAGTACAGGCTCCTGAGAGCCAGAGTAGAAGATCTGGTACTTTCTTCTCCTGGGTCATGTCTGAGGCTGATATAGCACATGACTGCACTGAATTCCTTATTCAAACATAAAGGGTGCTAATCTGTGATCTCATTTAAATTAACCCAGTCTAATGAAATAGATGAAGATAGTTACAGGAAATGAAAATAGCAGAGCCAATAAGTATCCAGCAACCAGGGGATGACAAACAGAGACCATAGTAAAGAACAACAATCCCAAGGAGATATATGAGTTAGAACTTCAACTTACTACTTACTTGGGAGAGGATTTCATTCTGTCCAGAATTGTTCTCAATTTCAATTCCAAATACAGTGAGTAAAACTTGCTTTCTTTCCAACTTCACTAACTATATGCGTCGATGTGTGAGTGCTACAGCTAGTGCTTCATATAGTTAATTATATAGGGCAGGTAACGAGAAGCTTTTGCCTTTGTTTTTTACTTGAATAATTTTGTTTAAGCACTATATTATACAGAGACGTGCAGCTGAACAAGATTTCAACCCAGGTCCTATATTGTTCTATAGGGGAATGCAGATGGTGTGCGGCTGTCAATATTTACCAGTGCTTTCCATAGAGCCAGTGACCTCCCCATGTCAGCAAGCAGAGCCCAGCTGTAGTTTTCTTCCAATGATTTCGAAGTGTTTTAAAGAAAGCAGTCATCTTCTCCTACAGATTTGATAGGCAGAAAAAGGGGAGGAAAAGTTATCCAAGATAATCAAGGAACATTCTATTATCTGTTTTTCTATGGTCTTCCCCTACCCCTTTTTCCTTTTCTTGATTTCTCTTTGCCACTTCTCTGGTTATTCTTTTTATTTTCTTTCTTTCCAGTCTCATCATCAGCATTTTCTCATCCATTCATCAATCTCTGCTTCCTTCTTTATTCATGTATTCTACCTTGATTCTCCTTCTTCCATATCCAATCACCTTTCCTTATCCATATTAGAAGAAAGGAGGAGGTCAGAAAGGGTGGAATACATCTCCAGGCTTCCTCTAATACTCGTCTTCTTATTGTCCTACTCTACCACTGTTGAGTGTTAGTCTATTACATATATGAGGAACCCAAAATACCAGCAATAGCTTATTCAAAACAAGAAAACACCATGTCTTCAATATGAAAATCAGTGGAGAACATGCATTAAAAATAACAATGGATGTGGCTAAATAAAAAAAAAAGTTCAACTGACCAATCAAAGGCATGCAAATTACAAAGAGCTATTATTATTTACACATAAAATTAGTTTTAAATTATCATATTCACTGATCACAAAATACAACAAGATAGTCTCACCTACTCTTGTAAGGAAAGTAAATTAGCTCTTTATTAAAAAAATGGCATAATATGTTTATACTGTTTTTGTATGACCATTTGATGATATTTACATTTATTAATATGTTACTTAGCTTATCCTACTGGAATAAACTCCATGAACGTAGGGTTGTGGTCACTGCTAGATCCTATACATCAAGTAAGAAAGACCTAGCACATAGTAGTTATTCCAAAAACATCTATTAAGTAAGCAAGTCATATAGCAATTCAATTTTTTTTATTGAGAATGTTCACAGATATATAAAACAAGACAAAATACAATGTTAAATAAAATTAGCAGGTTAAAAAGGCATCTCCAACTAGCATTATACCAATTATATTCAAATAAGACTATCCATAAAAATAGCAACAAACAAAAGCAGAACTTTTATATAATTTCCTCTAAGTTATAGGATGGTAAATGACCTCTTAAAATTGCAACATATATGCAATGCCAACTTTCCTAAAATAAATATACATTATTATCCAAATAGATAAAAATTAGTTCTCCCTTTACCTTTCCTTGGCTAAAATCCCTTTCCTAGGAAGAAACAGGCACACTGTAGACATTAATGAAGGTATTCAGGCTAGCACAAAAAAGTTCCAAAGGTCCATGTAGTTCTTAACCTTTCTCCATCTGGCCCTAAACACTTATTCATGCAAGAGGTCTTTAATAGACAACACCTGCTCTATGTTAAGAGCCAGAGCAGGGAAGTTTAAGTCCCCCTATCAAACGCTTATCATCATTAAATTCCTACATGCGATACAACCACACAAACAAAGTTGCAATACAGTAATATAAGTGCTGGGAAGGAAAACAGATCTACCTTGAGTCCACAAAAATGGGCCTAACTGGGATGAGTGTAAAGGGGCCAGACAGTCAGGACATTCTCAGAGTCCTGCAGATTAGGAGTTACAGAGGAAACAGGTTAGGACATGTGATGGCCTGGACATGTTTCCAAAACTTGAAAGTAGCTGCCCTAATTCCCACTGAAATGGGATTAGCACCCCTCTCTAAGAAAAGACACCAGCAAGATGGCTTCATATCCCATCCAACTCAACCTGCTATATGAAGACACAGCAATAAAACAGCTATTTGCAAACTAGGAAGAGTGTATCACACCCAGTGCCAATCATCTTGGATTCATACTTCCAGTTCATACTTCTCTCACACTGTGAGAAATAAACTTTTTGTTATTTATGCCATCCCAGTTATGGAAACTTGAACTAAGAAACATACAAAGGCCAAATGTGTGTATATGTGTTACACAAAGACTATAAGATGATAGATAGACAGACAGACAGACAGATAGGTAGGTAGGTAGGTAGGTAGGTAGGTAGGTAGGTAGGTAGGTAGGTAGGTAGGTAGGTAGAGAGAGAGAGATGTTTTGAAAAACATCGGTAGGCAACAGACTGAAGAAGTAATTTCTCTTCTCACCCATGACTAAGAATGAAATTCCTGTAACAAAGGACATATTAGCAAGAAAAAAAGCATAGAGTCTATCTAATCTGAGTTTTACATGACACAGAACTTTCAGAAATAAAACCCTATGTATGTAAAACTTGATGAAGAATACAAAGTTGTACAGAAACATGACTGAACAAGGTATAATGACTTAAAGACAATGACCAGCAAGGTCTATTTGTTCGGGTTCTTCTGTGTCCCTTCATCTTAAATGAAAGTACTTTTTTCCTGCATGTATAACACAGGCACCTCTAACATGAGAGCCTTACACAGGAAGTCCGCTTCAGATTGAAACAGCAACAACTTCCTGCTTCTACTCTTTACTGCCAATTTACTACTTTGGGGATTACCATGCTGTACGTACCATCAATAGACTACATGTAGAGGGTGGCTTCTAAAACACTGGTTCTCAGCCCTTAGTGTCCTCATTAAACCTAATTAAAATGCACAACATTTTTTGGAAATGTATATTCTTAGTTATTACCTCCCTTCCTCACAGCCTCCTTTGCTCTAGATCTGCGTGGTCATCTCATTTTAGTTTTAGTTAGCAGCTACTACTGTAGTTGTAATGGGGGTGACAAACACACCAAACTTTAAAGACAAACGATGGGGTGGCCGGAAGAGTTGAGAAGAATTTGAATCTACACTAAGCGCTTTGGATATTATGTTGAAGACAATGAAGAAAAACAAAACATGAGATTTTTCTTTTTTTTTTAGCAGGTGAATGACATAATCACATTTGAGCTGCAGAATCTAAAAGACTGTGAGAACCTGAAAGTAAAGCTAAAGGAGCCATTAGAGGGGTGGGTGCCGTAATTTCTAAGCAAGTGTCAATAAAGGATTTGGAGGTTTTTATAAAATAAAAATGGGCAGCACTTGGAGACCAGCTGAGGGCAGGAGGTGAGGGATGAGGAGACAAGCCAGACTTTGTGCTTGGGCAATAGACTGGAAGGTGGTTTCAAGCCCTTGGACTTATTTTGTTAAGTTTGTGGGAAAGCATAGTGTGCAGTTGAGGAGATTCTAGACCCCTGTACCTGCCGGCCGCACTCCAACGAAGCCTAAACAGATGTCTTGGCTTAGTTGTCTGGAAATAGGAGAAACTGAACACAAGCTGCAGAACTGGGATTCATGCCTGTGAAAGTTAACAGACAGAGCTGCTGAAGCCATCCAAGTGGAGGCTAACATGGAATGCCTCGAAGTGGAAGACACGCTGAACGGACTGTCTTTTTAAAAGCCACTCCTGCCCTGTGCAACTCTTTTTGTCATAAACGACTCTTCTATTAAAAGATGAGGGAAATATGCGGGCAGCCTAGTGTGCAAATAGGACCGGCGCCCAGGTACCTAACTAAATGCTAGCTTTGTTACTTACAGGTGGGTGATATCCTGGATACGTCAATTAACTTCTTCACTAGGCAAAGAAACACTATCAAATTACTTAATTTGGCTGCGAAGGGGTTGTGAATAAAATCTGTACATTTTTTTCCTTATTTAAGTTGCCTTCACAATATGTACTACATTCACAGTGTATATATTCCCTCCTCAGTAGCCAGAATTTTCATTCTCACTAATGTCAGTTAAAAATCTCAATTTTATGTCTATATTTACGTATCTTTGCCTTCCCAGCAGGTTCTCCCCCAAACCTTAAGTTCCCAAATTCTAACTTTGAGCCCTCTCCTGACAAGGAAGGTAGCGGTTTTCTCACTAAAGGAGAAAACCTTGGGACAGGTTCTAGCCATCCACATCAGCAGACCCTAGTCAACAGAATGAACGAACCGACCCACCCTCTATAGTTCAAATACTACCGACTCCGTTTTTGTTCCGGCGTACCCCACAGCCCAAGCGGGAAAGTGACTCGGGGGTGAGGCGGGCGTAGGCACAGGTTAGGGACAGCTCTGGGACTCGAACCATCACATCTAATTCGCAGGGACCACGGGCGTGCACGCCACGCCGGCCCGGCCCCATCTCCCCTCCTCCTGCTGCGCCGCAGCCAGCAACTAAGTGGCGGATTACCGGACGCCAGGCCGGTTCCCTGGACCCCAGCTCAGCGTAGCAAACCGCGGCAGCACCCCACACCGTGGCCACACACACCCTTCGGCCCGCGCTCGCTCGCCGAACTCACCGCTGCCCGCCGCTCGGCGCCCAGCCTTTCCTGTGTGCTCTCACAAAACCCTCCCTCTCGTTTAAGGGAAACCGCTACCGCTGCCCTCGGGTTCCGACGCGGGGCTGCACGGACTCAGCCCTCCAGTGACCTAGGAGTGGGCTCTCAATAACCACCTCCCACCCTTTCTCACACTTAATTCTTCATTCAGCCTTTCATCCGTCCATCTATCGTCCCCTAATCATTTCTGGAAAGTTCACAATAAATAATAAAAACAGTTTTACGATTTAGAACTAAATCAGAAAGTAATTAAACGAGTAAGAAGGATTTAGATAATGGTAAATGAAACAAAACCAAACCGGGTGATAGGGAGTGTGATGTGGTGGCACTGTGTTAAATTTGAGCTCCCTGAGAGCAGGAAGAAGAGGATCAGGTCAGTATGCACGAGAAGGAGCCCTAGGCCTATGCTAGAGAGGCAGAGAGAGCTAGGGAGAAAGGAAGCAATGAAGCAGGAGAGGCCATGGGGTTATGGAGCATAGAAAATGTGTCTTCTCAAAATGTAAAGATTGCTTAGCTAAAGATGAGGTGCAGGGAAGCTTTCTGCTTTCGCTCTCTTTGCCTAAGATACCAAGGCAGTTACGAAGACTGCATCTCTCACTACCAGGGAGATGTCAACAAAAGAGAACAGCTTTTGCTACAGAGGCACTGTGGACGTCTGTCTTAAAGACACGACACAGTCATCGCTGTCTTGAAATGGGAACAACTGTTCAATGGGAACAGCTTCAAATGGGAACTCGCCTGAGACTGTCACAAGATAGGACCCCCTTAACATTTGATCCCTAGGGGACCACCTCTTCCACCAATACATACAAGCAATTAAAGGTTACTGGGGCCAGAGGGGCTGAGGAGTGTTGGGGGGTTGAAGGTGGAGTGACAACTAGCACTTCTTCAGTGGGGTCATCTTGAGCATGAGCTGCCCGTGTTCCTTTAGATAATCCTTCACCCATGCTGGTATAAATAACCCCAATTTGTTGATTCATAAATCTAGACTTTGGTGGAATCATTTCTTTGGGGCCTGTCCTTGTCAACCTATCTGGAGAGAATAGACCTTTATTTGCTACGGAAAGTCAACAGGAACTGAATTTATTCTGAGCCAAATACGAATGGCCATAGTTTGGGAACACAGATTCAAGTTCCCTGAATGACATGTTCCACTGTGGAAGAGGTTAGTTGAACATTTATAAATCACAGAATAAAATAGTCAGAATTTAATATGTCAGATAAGCAGATAAAGCAGAGCTATCTCTTCCGTAGGTTTCAGACACCATGTGATGACTTGCTCAGATTTGGGTTGGTGAAAGTTTACAGTTATATTAATCCTAAATTTTACCTAGTAGCCAGAAAGAGGTTGGTGACAAATGACAATTAAAGATAAGAGAGGAGAAATTTGGTTATCCATCTGCAACACCCCAACTCTCCGTTGCTATGAAATTCTACTCCAACTACTGGTCTGCAGGTCAATGTGTCTTTTTTTTTCTTCTTCACAGAACTTAAGTCCACAGACAACAAAGGCTAACAGCATCAAGGTGATTTAGTTAACAAACCAATCTTTGTCTGCCATGTATTTAACTTCTCCTACATTGCTGTCAATATAAAATCAAAATCCCACCCCCTTTTTATAACCCCTCTAAATGTTTCTTTTGAATGTTGGGAGTGCTATCCAAGCCAGAGTTCTAAGTCACTGCTCTGAGCTTTCTCCTGATGTTCACATGTTAATAATTATGCTTGTTTTTTCTTGTTAGTCTTTTTCTTTCCTTCTTTTTTTGGGGGAGTCTTCCCCAAGCATAGAGAAGTTATATTCCTTTCCCTGCAGGGAATAACACTTGGGCATGCCATTCAGTGGAATAGGATTCAATCAGCAGAGTTGTGGGATCTGGTTTACATTTACACATATCTCTGGGCACAGTGCAGTCAGTGGATTCAAAGCAGCAAGAGAAGCACATGAACCCAACGCTGATGCCAACCTCCAGACAGTTTAAATTCCGGACCTGCAAGCCCCATGTTGGTGTGGAGGTCTAGCCAAGCAACACAACTTTCTTCTATTCTGTCACCCAGCATCTGCTGAGAGGTTTGTGATGAGCTGAATGGAAAGCTCTAAAGCCGGCTTCATGTTTAGTATCATTCATGGTGTCCACCCCCACAGGGCCTGCAACCTACTCTCCCAGCTACCTTTCCATTCTTCTATAACTTAGACTCCAGATGAATGGCTGAAGGGCAATAAAAACATCCAAGGAGGTTAAGTATAGCAAGGTGTATTCTGTGACCTACTTCTCACTGGACAGTGTGAGCTCCCCACCACTCTCTCCACTTGTAAATTAGAAGATGGGTGAAAATTATGCTTAAAAAGCAGTCCCTCAGACTTCTAAAGTATTTTTGCTACTGAGGGAGTCAGTGAATTTATTTTCTATCTCTATATCTAAAATGTTTATATTTAGAGATGGGTTTGTTCAACTGCTTGACTGCAGGCTAGAAAAATCTGAGATCTGTGGGATGATCCAAGGAGCAGGCTAAGCGTATGCCTTAGGGATTGGGGTGGAGGAGGTCCTGAAAATGGGAACAGGTGAAGCTTGATAAATTTTCCATTCAGAATACAATTTTTTTAAAGCCTTAAAGATAATCCTATGTGAAAAAAAATATTCCTATGTGGAGTGTGTGTGGTGTGTGTGTGTGTATGTGTGTTTGTCCTCTTTTAGAGTTTATGACCCATTTTTTGACCTTCTGTGTGAAGGGAGCACTATGCTCATATCTGGATTTAGAACCTCTCAAGTATAGAATCCAAAACTGCTGCCACATGAACATCACACTTGAGTGTGTGCTTGACCACATGGGCATCATATGTGAATGTGAGCTTGAGGACATAGAATGTTTTAATACTCTTTAAGTTTGCCTGTGATTCTTTCTTTCCAAGAATCAGAAGAAATTTAATCCCGCAGACTCCTTTTTAGATTTCTGGTTTCCAAAACTGTGAGATAATATTATTGTGTGTTTTAAACTTCCAAGCACATGGAAATTGTTAAACAGCCACAAGGAATTAGCGTGCGTTGTCTTAGAATGTGCTTCCCACAGAATCCAAGCTGTGCTTGGTTGATATTGTACTTTCAGCAGATCAGTATTAAGGTTAACTTTTTGTTTTTCTGTGTTTTGTTTGTGTAAGGCGACTTGTGGGCTCCTGCACTCATCCCCACTACAAACCTGTGGTGTCTCCAGGCTTCTTTCCTCATCTGTTATGGACTTAGTGTCCTCTGCAAACTCACGTTCAGGTTTAATTGTCATTTCTCTGCCAGGTTGGAATGGTGAGAAGAGATGACACCTTTAATGACGTGTTTAGGATGAGAACTCTGCCTCCACCATCTGACTGATGCCATTATCACAGGCAGGTTCCTGCTGGTCGGGTGTGAGTAGTTACGCCAGATTTTACTTCTCATGGCTTATCATACTACACAAAGACTGTCACCAGCTGGACATCCCAGCTTCCAGAACCGTGACCTCTATAAACATCATTTGTTTATTACTTAAAGCTGTCATCTTCTGTCCTAGCCACAGAAAATAAACTTAAGATATCATCATGCCCATACCCTCTATCCAGCCTTTCCTCAGAGCTACATGGTGTTTGACTTGACATTTTCTCAAACAATAGTAATGTTTCTAGTTTGCTCCTCTCACTTTAGATATCAATTGTAATTTCTATGAGAATGAAAACATTAGAGATAATGAAAGATAGTGGAGGAATTTCTAACTATGTACCTGAAGTCTATGACTATAAAACATGCCTAAACTTGCCTGAATACTCACCCCAGGTAGATATGAAGGTTGGGTTTGAAGACTTAGGTCAAGTCGACTCCATTCCAAGTCCTGTTTCACTAAGATTCAGGTTATAGACTCATCAGTCTTAACAAATAGCCAGCCTTTCGTAGTCTCCTGCAGTAGTAACCTTCTGCTACTCAAGGACTGGAGACCTGGACCCTTCCATGGCTGGGGACATCCTTGTCAGCATGTCCAACCTATGGATTACATTTGCCCGGGATAACCATGAATGTGGCCCAACACAAATTCACAAACCCAATTAAGGGATGTTTCTTTTCTAATGTTTTTGTAACTTAATTGTGTGGCTTCTGTGTGCAAACTTTTTTAAAAGACTTTTTAAAATTATTTTTGTATATGTGTGTGTACATGAATGTGGGTGTCTTTAGAATCAGGAGGGCGGGGGTCCCCTGGAGCTGGAGTTCTACACAGCTGTGATCCCTCACTCCCTCATTCCCACATGTCCCTGGAACAGAACTTTGCTCCTCTGGAGTGGCAAGGGCTTTTAGCCACTGAGCCACCTCTCTGGGCTGCATAGAAACTTTGTAAATGACAATGCTGTGTCGCAGTATCCAGATTAGACACATCTGGCAAAGCCTCCTTTTGGACAAAATGGGCACCTGTGACAGCAGAGACTTCATCTGACTTTTAGGTACCCAGGGCAGCACCTTAGGCACAAACTCCTGCTTCAGAAACAGAAAAGGCAAAAGAGATGTGGAGATGTGCACAGTCACAGAGAAGGGCTTGGCTTGTGCTCCTCTTTTCCCGTGTTCTTAGCTCAGTGTAACTACTCACTGGAAGGAGTTCTTGAAGAGCAGGAAAGGAATCCCTGGAAGCTACTGTGATTTGCCCCTGCTCTCAGCACTTGTCTGCCAAACACACGGACTAGAGTCTCCTAGTGAAACAGGACTTGGAATGGAGTAGAGTTGGCATGTCTTCAAACCCAACCTTCATATCTACCTGTGGTGAGTATTCAGGCAATGCTCACTGGTAGTCTCTAGCACACTATCACATTGATACTATTTTATATAGTGGAACTAAGCTACACATTGAAAATATGGGCTTTTGTTACCTATAAAATCAACTGATATTCTCTTGAATACACTGAAGAGCTATGACAGTGGATATTGGAGACATCCAGCCAGTCCTGAATCAGAAGAGTTTTCCATTTGTCTTGGTATTTGTGGGATTCTCCCCCGAAATGATCTCAGGCTGTGAGAGTATTTAAAAGCAATTGAAGAGATGGAAGGAAGAAAGAAAGAGTTCAGTCTGACCTTAGGCAAGACCATGTTTATTCATGGTGAGGGGATATCTCTCTAAAGGTATGATGGGATGGAGCAAGAGTGGCAAATCATTCAATAAAAGAATTTCAACCCCAATATGACATCTACCCCCATTGTGGCTTGGCTTTGAAATGTCTCCTGAAAAATGTTATCAGAATATGTTAAAACCGTTAGAAGACAGAACGGAGCTAGAGGAAGTAGAGCATTGTGGATGTAATTGTGAAGGGCATATTGAAACCCCAACCTTTACTTCCTAGTCACATTGAAATGAACATGCCTCCGGCCACCTTGATGTTCTGCTTTCCCAGAGGCCCAGAGTAATGACATCAAGTGTCCATGGGCCCAACCCCTTAAGTTGTGAATACAAATAAATATTTGCTTCTTTAATTTATATGTGTTCATATGTGTATGTGATATGCACGTGTGTGTGTATGGTTGGGTGGTGGCTCATCTGTGCATGTGGATACATACATGCCTGTGGAGGCTCAAGTTCAATGCAGGGAATCATCTTCCATTGTTTTTCACCTTGTTCATGGAGGCAGGCTCTTTCTGTCAAACCCAGAGCTCCTCAATATGGCTTGACTTGCTATCCAGCTTGCTCTAGGGATACTCCACTTCTGCCTTTAGAGACTGGAATTATAATGGGCCACCACACCCAAAAAGCGTATGTATGGGTATCTGGGTGTTCCAGTCCTCACACCTTGGAGGCAAGCACACCCACCCCTGAGCCACCTTCCCAGACTCTTCTTTAAAAGGATTCTTATTATTTAAAGCGTGAGCATTTTTGCCTGTGTGTATATGTGTGCATCATATACTTGCCTGGTGACTTCAGAAGCATGAGAGGATGTTAGATCTCCTAGAACTGGAATTGTGGGTGGTTGTGAGTCACTGTATTCTGTGCTGGGAATCAAACCCAGGTCCTTTGCAAGAGCAACAAGTGTTCTTAATCACTGAGCCAAAGTTCTAGCCCAGAATATTTTTGTGGTATATTTTGTCTCAGTGAAAGAATGCTAGCACCCCACACACACCATGGGAGCCTCTATCACGGGAGAGAAAAAGGTGATATGAAGGTATGCCACGGGAAAAAGAAACGAGATTTTAAAAGGCTCCATATCTCATCTTCACTTCCCATGAATGAGAATTTTTACATCATATACACACCACACTTGCCACTTCTTTCTCAATTACACTCACCAACTACATAAAGCTAGAGAGCAAAGCTGGTGTGCCAAACTGTTGTCAAATGATTTCCTGGAGATAGGGAAGCATGTGGCTCCTACACCTCATTTACTCCTTCCTGAAGTGATAAGCTTAGGTAAACCTGGTGAGAGAAGTGTAGCTCCCATTTTGTTTCCATCTCTGGCATCTATTTCTCATATCCTTATTCCTTATGGAAACCTCATTTTGCTCAGGCCACCACCTTCCCAGCCCCTGTTCACCCATGTATATCTCAGAACACTTAAAGTGACAAATAATTAGGTCTACTAAGGAATCCAGCTTAACAGCCAAACACTTCAGACCACAAAGTTAACAGCAGGTTATGGAAGGGGAGGAGATCCTCCCCCGTTGGTGGACTTGGAGGGGGCGGGGAGGAGTTGAGGGAGGGTTGGGGAGAGTGGGAGGGAATGAGGGAGGGGGCTACGCATGGGATGCAAAAAACCTAACCTGTGATTGATGTAAAAATAAATAAATTTATTTTAAAAAGTCATAAAAATAAATAAAAGTCATAGAATAAAAAAAATTGAAAAAGATATCAGAAGATGGAAGGCTCTCCCATGCTCATGGATCGGTAGACTTAACATAGTGAAAATGGCCATTCTGCCAAAACCAATCTACAGATTCAATACAATTCCCATCAAAATACCAACACAATTCTTTACAGACCTTGAAAGAACAATTCTCAACTTCACATGGAAAAACAAAAAACTCAGAATTGCCAAAACGATCCTGTACATCAACAGATCATCTGGAGGTATCTCCATCCCTGACCTTGTACTACAGAGCAATAGTAATAAGAACTGCATGGTATTGGCATAGAAACAGAATGGTGGATCATCGGAATGGAAAAGACCCAGAAATAAATCCACACACCTACAGATACTTGATTATTGACAAAGAAGCCAAAACCATACAATGGAAAAAAGACAGCATCTTCAACAAATGGTGCTGGTCCAACTGGATGTCTACATGCAGAAAAATGCAAATAGATCCATATTTATCAACCTGTGCAAAACTAAAGTCCAAGTTGATCAAAGATCTCAACATAAAACCATACACACTAAATTTGTTAGAAGAATAAGTGGGGAAGAACCTAGAACTCATTGGCACAGGAGACAACTTCCTGAACAGAACACCAACAGCACAGGCTCTAAGAGCAACAATCAATAAATGGGACCTCATGAAACTGAAAAGCTTCTGTAAAGCAAAGGACACCTGTCAGAACAAAACAGCATACAGACTGGGAAAGGATCTTCACCAACCCTATATCTCACAGAGGTCTAATATCCAGAATATATAAAGAACTTAAGAAGTTAAAATGCAACAAATCAAGTAATCCAATTAACGAAATGGGGTACAGAGTTAAACAGAGAATTCTCTGTAGAGGTATATAGAATGGCAGAGAAACACTTAAAGAAATGCTCAAAGTCCTTAGTCATCAGAGAGATGCAAGTTAAAACAACCCTGAGATTTCACCTTACACCTATCAAAATGGCCAAGATCAAAAACTCTAGTGACAACACGTGCTGGAGAGGATGTGGAAAAAGGGGAACCCTCCTCCATTGCTGGTGGGAATGTAAACTTGTACAACCACTTTGGAAATCAATCTGGCACTTTCTCAGACAATTAGGAATTGCACTTCCTCAAGATCCAGCTATATCACTCCTAGGCATATATCCAAAAGATGCTTAAGTACACAACAAGGACCATGTAGCAGCTTTATTCATAATAGCCAGAACCTGGAAACAACCCAGATGCCCCTTAATGGAGGAATGAATACAGAAATTGTGGTACATTTACACAATGGAATGCTACTCAGCAATTAAAAGCAAGGAAATCATGAAATTTGCAGGTAAATGGTGGGATCTAGAAAAGATCATCCTTAGTGAGGTACCCCAGATGCAGAAAGACACACACAGTATATACTCACTTATAAGTGGATACTAGACCTCTAATATAGGATAAATATACAAAAATCTGTACACCTAAAGAAGCCAAGCAAGAAGGATGTCCCTGAGTAAGATGATTAATCCTCACTCAGAAAGACAAATGGGATGGACATTGGAAGAAGGAGAAAACAGGAAACAGGATAGGAGCCTACCACAAAGGACCTCTGAAAGACTCTACCCAGCAGTGTATCAAAGCAGATGCTGAGACTCTTAACCAAACTTTGGGCAGAGTGCAGGAAATCCTATGAAAGAAGGGGGAGATAGTAGGACCTGGAGGGGACAGGAGCTCCACAAGGAGAGCAACAGAACCAAAAAATCTGGGCACAGGGGCCTTTTCTGAGACTGATACTCCAACCAAGGACCATGCATGGATATAACCTAGAACCCCTGCTCAGATGTAGCCCATGGCAGCTCAGTATCCAAGTGGGCTCCCTAGTAAGGGGAACAGGGGCTGTCTCTGACATGAACTCAGTGGCAGGCTCTTTGATCACCTCCCTCTGAGGTGGGAGCAGCCTTGCCAGGCCACAGAGGAAGACAAGGTAGCCAGTCCTGATGAGACCTGATAGGCTTGAGTCAGATGGAAGGGGAAGAGGATCTCTCCTATCAGTGGACTCGGAAAGGGGAAGGGAGGAGAAGAGGGAGGGTGGGATTGAGAGGGAAAGAGGGAGGGGGCTACAGCTGGAATACAAAGTGAATAAACTGTGATTAATATAAAAATTAATAAAAAATAATGAGCCACAAACTTTAAATGGGTAAAATATATAAAAGGAAAGAAAAAGAAGAAAAAGAAAAGGACAGAAGATGGCCCTGGGGCTGGCGAGATTGCTAAGTGGTTCAGCACAACTGGTTTGGCTTCCCAGCACCAAATGGAGGCTCACGACCATCTGGAACTCCTGTTCCAGAAGATCTTACCAGCCTTTCTGGCCTCCATGGTTATTAGGAACACATACTTATGTGCAAGCAGGAAAACACTTACACGTAAAATTTAAAAAAATTAATTTTAAAAAACAATGGTCCCACTTTTTGCTCCATGAGATCATGAATATCTACACAATGCCAGAAAAACTGCTGCCATTATCATTCATCCTCGAAAGGAGCCGGTCTGAGGCTGAGCCACCTCACAGAGGATGAGAGAAGGAAGTAGAAAGGACCGGGATCCTTAACGATGACATGGAACCACGTCTGTCTGGATCTTGTCAAGATTCTTTACATCCTGTTAGGTGAAATAATGAGTTCTTTTTAGATCAAAGGCAGGAGGTATGGCCCCCAAGCTGACAATCTACAAACCACAGGCTCGGTGGCCAGAGTGAGGACATTGTTTTTAATATGACAATATTTTTAATATGACAATGTTGAGGCTTTAAGAGAGGAAATATGTGAAAATTAATGACAAAAATAGCTGGCAGACATCAATGCTATACTTAACCTTTTACTGTTCTTTTATTTCTTATTTATTTGTTTCCTCATTCATTCATTCATTCATTCACTTTACATCCTGATCATAGCTCCCTCCCTCATTTCCTCCTGGTCTCACCCTCTCATCTTCTTCCTTCTTTACCCCTCTCTTCTCCTCAGAAAAGGGGAGCCCCACCACCAACAAAAACCCACCCTGGTACATCAAATCTCATCCACTGAGGCCAAACAAGGCAGCTCAGTTAGGGGAAAGTGATACAAAAGCAAGCAACAGAATCCATGCCACAGACATCCCCAGCTTTAATTGTTAGGGAATCCACACGAAGAATGAGCTGCTACATGTGCAAGGGGCCTAGGTACAGTCCATGCATACTCTGTGGTTGGTGGTTCAGTCTCTGTGGGCCTAGGTTAGTTGTCTCTGTTGGTCTTCTTGTGGAGTTCTTTTCCCCTTCCATATATCCCTCAATTGAAGACTGGATTAAGAAAATGCAGTACATTTACACAATGAAATACTACTCCGCTATTAAAAAATGAGGAAATCATGGAATTTTCAGGCAAATGGATGGAACTAGAAAATATCACCCCAAGTGAGGTAACCTAGACCCAGAAAGACACACATGGTATGTACTCACTTATAAGTGGATATTAGTCATATAGTACAGGATGACCATGCAACAATCCACAGACCCAAAGAAGAGGGCCCAAGGCGGGGCTGCTTGAATCTCACATAGAAGGGTAAATAAAATAGACATCAGAAGTTGATGAAGAGAGAGAACTGGGTAGAAGAGAGGTTGGGGAGAGGAATGAGGGTGAGGATCAGGTGTGGGGAAAGAAGGGGTGAGAGGGCTAGGAGATAGAAGGGAAACCAATTTGGGACTACTCTGAGGCAAGCTGGAGATCCAATAGGCTTCTGGGAGGATATGGGGGTGACGCTAGCTAAGACTCCTTAGCTGCTGGAGATATGGAGACTGAAGTGGCCACCTCTTATGACCAGGAGGTAGGAGGGGAAAATCAACCCACCTACAAAACCTTCAACCCAAAATTTACCCTGCTTACAAGATGTGCAGAGATACAGATGGAGCAGAAATTGAGGGAATGGCCAAACAATGACTGGCCCAGCTTGAGACCCACCCCATGGGCGAGGGCCAGTCTCCAATACTGTTAATGATGCTCTGCTATGCTTACAGATAGGAACCTAGCATAACTGTCCTCTGAGAGGCCCCATCCCGCAGCGGATTGAAAAAGATGCTGAGACCCACAGCCAATATTGGGAAGAATTGAGGAAAGGGTTAAAAAGATCTTTTACCATTCTTAATTCATTCTCCAGTCATGTTAGTGGTTCTTGGACCTGGGCTATGCAAGTTTAGATGCATTATCAGTAACAGGAGGAAGAGTTCCAGGAAAAGGATATCTGCCTGTCAGTAGCCTTTTCTGTGTCTCCTCAGAAGAGTTCTGAGGCAGGATCAGTTGCACCCAGTGTCAGCACTTCTAGCGTGGAAAGTGGGAGCAGATTCTTTGAACACTCACTTCCATGTATTTACTCAGTTTATGCACACAGATACTTTTTTAGACTCTGTTTCCTGCAAAAAAATATGTATATATAATATATACATTTATGAAGCGGTGTACTTGTGGTATTTATGTTTAAAATCCCTTCCTTATTATGACCTTTCATATCCACTGATTCTACAGCTACCAGATTGGAAATATGTAAATGAGGCCTTTCAAGAAACCAATGGCTTCCTAGGAGACAGAATATTTTCCAAATCATTGCACAGGATTTGTAGAGAACCCTCTGTGAAATGTGTCCCCTGTGTCTGTCAGGGCTCTTTCTTCTCTTCTGGTTGTTTCTTGTGTCAGTGTGTCTCCTTGTCATCCAGTGCCACCTCCTCCTCACCTCGCTTGGGCCCCAGCTTGCAACTGTGGCTGCCTGTTCTGTATGACAGTGTATAAAGACAAAGACCAGACCTAGGATGAGCAAGGTCTGCAGAGTTGTTCTGCAGAGCCCAGTCTCCCAAATAATCCAATTTCTAAGTGTTCTGATACAAGAAAGAGAAAATTCTACCTGAATGCATTTATTTTTGTGTTTAACTTGGTGGTTATTTTTTCCTCTTTAGAAGCATAACATCCATCAAGTTTCTTAGTGGTTTGGTTTGGCATTGCTGCTGTTTAGGAAAACTGAAATTTCAGTCAAAATATATACTCCTGCAACATCATTAAAATAAACAACCACACAATTAAAATAGCTGCATCTTTTCACCTGTACAAAATGGGAATATCTCTTTTAGGTGGAGATCCCTAGAAAGCAACCTATTTATGAGATTTGTTTAGAATTTCAGTTTGGGGCTGATGGAATAGACCTGAAAGTCTCTATGCTCCAACACCTAGGAACTGTAGAGAAAACAAAACAAAACTATCCAAAGTGCATAACTAAGCCTAAGCGGGCCAGAGAGAAATGCAACAGGGCTGGGGACTAAACAGGACATGACCCCAGAACGGAAATGTATGTGACAGTACAGTGCCTGGGCAGAAAGCTCCAGCTCAGACCTCCGTCTCAGTATCTATGAGACCTAAGAGATGAATGCATGAGTCCTATGAAGATGCAGAGTGAGAATTGAGACCTGTCACTAAACCACTCTCGAAACCTTACCCATCAACACAAGAAGTTGTATTCCTCTGCAGGAGAAAAATGTTTCCTGCTACTCTACCTCAATGATAGGACAATCTCAGGGGGAGCTAAAATGATAACGAATTAATGGCTAAAAACATTTGTTAATTTTTCAAATTATCTGAGTTCGCTTCCGAGCACCCACAGAACCTGTAACCCAGCCTCAGAAGCTGTCATGCCTTCTTCTAGCCCCTGAGATGCCCATTTACACATGCCATAGACTCACACAGATACATACACATAAACAAAAATAAACTAAAAAAAAACCTCAAAAGAGGGAAAACTAATATAAAATTCTGGTTTCAGGCTTAAAATAGTTTTTGTGTCTTGCAGAAGAAAATCAAAAGGTTTCAGGGAAGAGAAAGATGTCTCCATATACCAGAAAATAAAAGAAAGAATCCACATATTTTCTCATATGTAAAATATTTACCAACATCTTTTACTTATATTTTATTACATTTTCCAATTATGTGAATGTTTGCTATTAAATTCTGTAAACTTACCTACATGATCAAATGATCAAATTGTTTCAAAACAATCATTTAATAGTGACCGAGGTTCATAAATATTTTAGTATTTCTAATAATTTGATGTATACTATCTCTGAAGCAAAGATGACAACCCTTTGACTTACTAAAAATATTTTCTGGTTTCATTTGCTTTTGTATTTGGCTACTGAAATTTTTGACATTAAAAGAAAATCTCTAGCTTCATAAAACTAAATTTAGATACACTGATAGAGTCATCTAATGATCAAATATTTGCCTTTTGTCTTAGTTTCCTATGGTTTCATCCTTATATTAATAATTTAAAATTCATTTATAACAATTTATGTATATATGCACCTATGTATCTATTGTTATACGTATGTATGTATGTATGTATGTATGTATGTATGTGTGTGTAAAGGTGTATTCTCAGGTGTAGAGGCCAGAGGCCAATGTTGGTTGTCTCTCTTAATTGCTCTCCACCTTATTTTTTGTGGCAGGCTCTCTCACTTGGAATTCACCAATTTCTAACCTGAAACTCATCAATTTGGTTAGATTTGCTGACTAGCAAGACCTAGAGTCCCACCCTTGTCCTCCTGCCCGGTGATCAGAGGCATAGACTATCAATTTTTCACATGAGTGCTAGGATCTGAATTCTGGCTCTCATGCTTGAGGCAAGCACTTTACTTACTGAGCCACCGACCCAGGCCTCTATAATTATTATTTTTTTTATATCAGAACGTACCAATGTTTCCTGCTACTAGTCTCAAAGTCTTTACGTCACCGTTCCATTTAGCTGGCAACTAACTTTTATTCACCCTCCAGGGCTCAACTCATCATTTTTCCTAAAAAAAAAAAAAAAAAGAAAAACCTCTCTCTGGCATATGCGTGATTCCTCAAGGTTGGCATATAGCTCAGCACTAAAGCAAACACAAAAGGACTCTGGAGAACGAGAATATCCCCACTCAACAGACAACCTGACACCACCATCAAATTAATTAAAAACAAAAGGAATAACAAGTTATTCCTAAGTCTTCCTTAGTTTACTCATCTTTGATTCGTCACTATGAATTTAATTGTTTGAATATTTATTATGTATGTAGCATCCCTTTTTGATGGCATCCCTAATTATACAAGAGAGACAATATTGTTTTCTTTCCCCAAAAAACACCCAGCGCCTCATATACATAAAATAAAAGCTTGATAAGGCTGAATGAGTGAATGAGCCAGGAGCATCTTGAATTTCTTGCCCTGCCTCCCCGCACATACAAAAGACCATGCGTATTCACGCAAATTTGATGCCCTAGACCACTGTCGTCCACTGCAAGCTCTTCTCCATGGGTCTTCCACCGCCTGCACTCTGGAGGACACTGCGTCTTCCACAGGAAATCTGGCTCATGCGTCATTTCCTCTTTCCTTACACCACCACTGTCTTTTTTTCTTAACAGAGAGCCTACTTAGGATATTAGAGAGGGACACACCAGTACCTAACCTTTGTTGTCCTTCTTTTCTTCACTACAGTTTTGATTTTACATATAATTTACACGCAGCAAAATTCACCCATACTAAGTATACAGATGGGTGATTTTTGAAACAGTGAAGTTGGTGAAGTTACAGAGGTTGTCTGTCATCGCCCAGATGCTAACCCTTCCCCGTTAGCCCTTACCTACCTCCCAGCGCATCCCTGCACCACACAACCTTTAGGCTCCTTTCTGCCGCCACCTGCTGCGTCTGTCTCCTGCTGTGTGGCTTATAAACGCAGACTTGTGGTGCGCAATGTTCTGTTCCGGCTTCTTTCTCTCAGCACAGCGTTATGTCAATGATGTGTTCTTACAGACGAGTCATCACCTGTCCTGCAGGTGTGTAACAATTTGTTCATCCATTCGCTTTTTGGTTTCTCCGCTAGCGTGAATGAAGGTAGATTCAACGTTTGCATGCATGACTGTGTGGACATATGTTTGTGCTTTCATTTTGGGTAAATTTTTAAAAAGTGGTGGCTGGGTTGTACAGTTAAGTGCATACTTAACTTTTTAAGGCAAATTGCTGGAAATGTCATATTCCTAGAAACGGTGTGCCACGGTATCAGCAAATCACTACAATGTTTACATCAGTTTTTATCTGGAGACATCCTGATCTATATAATTGTCTACAGTAAATCTTCCCTGATAAAGCAGCTATTCAAATGTTTTGCATATTTAAAAAAGGCTTTTTTTTCTCAATGAATTGTAAGAGCTCTTCATACATTTTAGTTTGAAGTTCTTCATATGTTTTGCAAATATTTGTTACCGACCTATATTTTTGCCTTTTTATTCTGATAATAGTACGTTTAGATGAACAAAATCTTTAAAGTTTAGTGAACACAACTTAGTATTTTTTTGCTCATAGTGTGCATGATTATATGGCATATTTAACAATCTTTTGTTTGACTTTATAATTTTCATTTTTATGTTTAGGTCTCACGTCTGTGATAAGCTGGTTTTTATTAGGTTTGTTTTTCTCATGTGACCATTCAGTTTCCACACCTCTGCCTTACATTGCCAAATTGCCAAATAGCATATTATACTGAACTACTTCTGGATTCGCTCCTTTGTTCCACTGGTCTCTGTGTCTATTCTGACACCAATACCATACTTGTAATGGCTGGTCTTCATTGTCAGCTTGACAGGATTTGGAGTCACCTGGGAGATGCACACGTGGGTATGGTACTGCTGTGAGGATGTCTCCTTAGACGCTTAGCTGAGGAGGGAGGACTCACTCTAAATGTGAGCAGCACTGTCTCATGGGTTAGAGTCCTAGACTCAATTAAAAGGAACAAGGAGAGAGAAGCTGCATTAACCTCTCAGCTTCCTTCCTGGATACAGTTTGGCCAGAAGCAGCATTTTTTTCTTCCGCTACCACAGCTAGAGACATTCACTGCCACACTTTCCTCACCATGATAAAGAACTCTCATATTTTCAAATTAAATAAACATTTCCTTATGCTGCTTTGGTATTTCATCATAGCAATGAGGAAAATGACTAAAATATTCCTCCTTTGATTAATAAGATTTTTTTGCAGGGGAAGGGAGGAGTCTTAAAACTAGGTACTATAAGTTGTCAAATTTTATTCCTTTTTAAAATGTCACCACCTAACCTAGGTTCTTCTAATTTCTTGTGAGATTCAGAATCTGCTTTTATATTTCTACCCCCAAAACCCTTGATTTTGGTTCAAATCATGTTTAATCCATAGGTTATCTTAAAGATACTCGATCTTCTTGAGTTCTTTATATATTCTGGATATCAGCCCTCTGGCAGATATAGGGTTGATGAAGATCCTTTCCCAATCTGTAGGCTGTCGTTTTGTTCTGATGACAGTGTCCTTTGCTTTACAGAAGCTTTTCAGTTTCATGAGGTCCCATTTATTGGTTGTTGCTCTTAGAGCCTGTGCTGTTGGTGTTCTGTTCAGGTGTTCTGCTCTGAATATTGAGCAAATGTCCTTGTTGAACGGTGGGGCATCGTTTGGCTATATGTCCAGGAGTGGTATAGCTGGATCTTGAGGTAGTGCTATTCACAATTTTTTGAGAAAGCGCCAGATTGATTTCCATCGTTGTTGTACAAGATTGCACTCCAACCAGCGATGGAGGAGGGTTTTCTTTGCTCCATATCCTCATCAGCATGTGCTGTCACTACAGTTTTTTTTTTTTATCTTAGACATTCTGATGGGTATAATATGGAATCTCAGAGTCATTTTGATTTGCATTTACTAAGGACATTGAATATTTCTTTTTTTAATTAAATTTTTATTTTTATATTAATTACAGTTTATTTACTTTGTATCCCAGCTGTAGCCCCCTCCCTCATTCTCTCCCAATCCTCCCTCCCTCATCTCCTCCCTGCCCCTTTCCAAGTCCACTGATAGGGGAGGTCCTCCTCCCCTTCCATCTGACCCTAGTTTATCAGGTCTCTTCAGGATTGGCTGCAATGTCGTCCTCTGTGCAAGGCTCTAGCAAGCCTCTAGCAAGGCTGCTTCCCTCTCAGGGAGGGGGGAGGTCAAAGAGCCAGCCACTGAGTTCATGTCAGAGACAGTCCCTGTTCCCCTTACTAGGGAACCCACTTGGACACTGAGCTGCCATGGGCTGCATCCGAGCAGGGGTTCTAGGTTATATACTTAAGTGTTTCTCAGCCACAAGAGATTCTTCTGTTGAGAATTCTCTGTTTAGCTCTGTATCTCATTTTTAATTGGATTATTTGGTTTGTTAGTGTTTGATTTCTTGAGTTCTTCATATGTTTTGGATATTAGTTCTTTGTCAGATGTAGTATTGGTGAAGATCTTTTCCCATTCTATAGCCTGCTGTTTTGTTCTATTGACAGTGTCCTTTGCCTTACAGAATCTTTTACAGTTTCATGATTTTATTGATTATTGATTGTAGAGCTTGAGCTGTTGGTGTTCTATAGGAAAGTTATCTCCTATGCCAATGAATTCAAGGCTACTCCTCACTCTCTCTTATTGTTTCTAATTTTATATTAATCCTACCAATCCATAAGCATGGGAGATCTTTCCATCTTCTGATATTTTCTTCAGTTTATTTCTTCAGAGACTTGAAGTTCTTGTCATACAGGCCTTTCACTTGGTTGGTTAGAGTTATACCAAGATATTTTATATTATTTGTGGCTTTTGTGAAGGGTGTCATTTCCCTAATTTCTTTCTCAGACCATTTATCACTTGTATACAGAAGGACTAATGATTTTTTTAAGTTAATTTTCTATCCAGCCACTTTGCTGAAGGTGTTTATCACCTGTAGGAGTTCTCTGGTAGAATTTTTGGGGTTACTTATGTAAACTATCATATCATTGACAAAAAGCAATACTTTGACTTCTTCCTTTCCAATTTCTACATCCTTCTGTTGTCTTATTTCTCTAGCTAGAACTTCAAGTACTATACTGAATTTGTATGGAGAGAGTGGCAGCCTTGTCTTGTCCCTGATTTTAGTGAAATTGCTTTAAGTTTCTCTCTGTTTAATTTGATATTGGCTATTGGCTTGATGTATATTGCCTTTATTGTGTTTAGGTATGCATCTTGTATCCCTGATCTCTCTAAGACTTTTACTTGAATGGATGTTGGATTTTGTCAAAAGATTTTTCGTCATCTAAGGAGATGATCATGTGATATTTTTTCTCTCAGTTTGCTTATATGGTGGATTACATTGATGGATTTTTATATGTTGAACCTTCCTGCATCCCTGGGATGAAGCCTAATTGATCATGGTGAATGATGTTTTTGATATGTTCTTAGATTTGGCTTGTTAGTATTTTATTAGGTATTTTTGCATCAATGTTCATAAGGGAAATTGGTCTGAAATTTTCTTTCTTTGTTGAGTCTTTTTGTGGTGCAGGTATCAGGTTGACTGTGGTCTCATAGAATGAGTTTGGCAATGTTTCTTCTGTTTCTATTTTGTGGAATAGTCTGAGGAGTACTGGTGTTAGCTCTTCTTTGGATGTCTGGTAAAATTCTGCATTGAAATCATCTGGCCTTGGGCATTTTTCCCCCCTTTGGATGGAAGACTTTTGATGACTGCTTCTTTGAAAATCTGATACAATTCTGTCCTAAAACCATCTGGCCTAGGGATATATATATTTGGGTTGGGAGACTTATAATGACTTCTTCTATTTCCTTAGGGTTATAGGACTATTTAACTTGTTTACCTATCTTGATTTAACTTTAGTAAGTGGTATCTCTCAATAAAATTTCCATTTCATTTAGATTTTGTAGAGTACGGGCTTTTGGAGTAAGACCTACTGATTGTTTGGATTTTATCAGTATCTGTTGTTATGTCCCCCTTTTTATTTCTACTTTTGTTAATTTGGATTCTCTCTCTCTCTCTCTGTCTCTCTCTCTCTGTCTCTGTCTCTCTCTGTCTCTCTCTCTCTCTCTGTCTCTCTCTGTCTCTCTCTCTGTCTCTCTCTCTCTGCCTTTTAGTTAGTTTGGCTAAGGGTTTATCTATCTTATTGATTTTCTTAGAACCAGCTCTTCATTTTGTTGATTCTTTATATTGTTTTCTTTGTTTCTAATTTATTAATTTCAACCCTAATTTTGATTATTTTCTGCCACCTACTCCTCTTGGGTGTGTTTGCTTCTTTTTGTTCTAGAGCTTTCAGGTATGCTGTTAAGTTGCTAGTATGGGATCTCTTCAGTTTCTTTATAAGGCACTTAGTGCTATGAACTTTTCCCTTAGCACTGCTTTCATTGTGTCCCATAAGTTTGGGTATGTTGTACCTTCATTTCCATTGAATTCTAGAAGGCCTTCAATTTCTTTCTTTATCCCTTCCTTGATTCATTGGTCACGGAGTAGAGAGTTGCTCAGTTTACATGAGTTTATAGGTTTTCTGTTGTTGTTGAAGTACAGCTTTAATCCAGCTTGGTCTGATATGATACATGGGGTTATTTCAATTTTTTTTATAACTGTTGAGAATTGCTTTGTGTCCTTGAATATGGTCAGTTTTGGAGAATGTTCCCTGAAGTGCTGAGAAGAATGTTTTTTCTTTTGATTTTGGGTAAAATGTTCTGTAAATATCTGTTTGATTCATTTGATTCATTAACTGTCTGTTGATTTCACTATTTCTCTGTTTAGTGTCTGTCTGGATCACCTGTGCTTTGGTGAGAGTGGGGTGTCAAAATCTTCTACTATTAAAATGCATGGTTCGATGTGTGGTTTAAGCTTTAGTAATGTTTCTCTTATAAATATGGGTGCTCTTGTATTTGGGGCACAGATACTCAGAAATGACACATCATCTTGTTAAATTTTTCCTCTGAAGAGAATGAAGTGTCCTTCCCATTTCTTTTGATTAATTTTGGATGAAAGTCTATTTTGTTAGATATTAGAATGGGTACTCCAACTTGCTTGGGCCTGCTTGCTTGGAAATCTTTTTCCAACTCTTTACTCTGAGGTAATGTCTATCTTTATTGCTAAGGTGTTTTCCTTTTATGCAGCATGATGATGGAATGGGTTTTCGCATCCATTCTGTCAGCTTGTGTCTTTTTATTGGGGAATTGAGCCCATTGATGTAGAAAGATATTAATGACCAATGCTTGTTGATTCCTGTTATTTTGATGTTGGTTGTGGTAGTGTGTGTGTGTTTCCATTCCTTTGGCTTTAGTGGTGTGAAATTATTTATTTCCTGGATTTTCTTGGGTGTAGTTAACCTCTTTTTGTTGTAGTTTTCCTTCTAGTATCTTCTGTAGGGCTGGATTTTTGGAGACATGTTGTTTAAATTTGGTTTTGTCATGGAATATTTGTCATGGAATAGCAATTTATGGTGATTGAGAGTTTTTCTGGACATTGTAGTCTGGGCTGGCACCTGTCCTCTTCTGTGGCCTAGCAAGGCTGCTACTCCCTCAGGGGGGTGGGTAGGTCGAAGAGCCAGCCATTGAGTTCATGTCCAAAATAGTCCCTGTTCCCCTTACTGGTGTACCTACTTGGGTGTCAAGCTACCATTTGCTACATACAAGCAGGGGTTCTAGGTTATAACCAGATTTGGTCCTTGGTTGGAGAGAGTCTCATAAAAGACCCCTGTGCCCTGATATATTTGGTCCTTGCGGAGCTCCTGTCCTCTCCAGATCATACTAACTCCCCCTTCTTTCATATGATTCCATGCACTCTGCCAAAGGGTTGGTTATGTGTCTTAATATTTGCTTTGATACCCTGCTAGGTAGAGTCTTTCTGAGGCCCTCTGTGGTAGGCTCTTGTCCTGCTACTTGTTTTCTCCTACATCCAATGTCCATCCAATTTGACTTTCTAAGTGAGGATTAATCCTCTTACCCTAGGTCCTCTTTCTTGTTTATCTTCTTTAGGTGTATAGATTTCAATATGTTTATCCTATCTTATAGGTCTATATAAGTGAATATATACCATGTGCGTCTTTCTGCTTTTTGGATACCTCACTCAGGATGATCGTTTCCAGGTCCCACCATTTGCCTGCAAATTTCATGTTTTCCTCATTTTTAATTGCTGAGTAGTATTCCATTGTGTAAAAGTACCACAATTTCTGTATCCATTCTCAACTGAGGGGGATCTGGGTTCTTTCCAGGTTCTGGCTATTATGAATAAAGCAGCAATGAACATAGTTGAGCAAATGTCCCTGTTGTGTACATGAGTATATGCCTAGGAGTGGTATAGCTGGATCTTGAGGAATCACTATTCTTAATTGTCTAAGGAAATGCCAAATTGATTTCCAGAGTGGTTGTACCAGCTTACATTCCCACCAGCAATGGAGGAGGGTTCCTCTCTCTCCACATCCTCTCTAGCATGTGTTGTGTTGACTGTATTCTTATGCTGGCCTTTAGCCATTTGTTTTAGGGAGACCAGTAGGCAGTGGTGGGTCTTACCTAATGAGCCCTGATTACCTGGCCATCCCAGATAGCCATAAGCCTCTAGGAATGCAGGGAAGGTTGAGGCCCTGGAGATGGTGTGTGCAGAGGACAGGGAGTATCTCACTGCTGCTGGGCTTGTACAGGGGGACCCGGCAGGCAAAGGGCTGGAACATAGCAGCCTCACCTATCTGTCCCCAGTGACAGCAGGCCTCCGGGAATGCAGGCTGAGCTGTGGACCAGGAATGGGGTACACAGGGAGTGTGGGGTTCACCATTCTAGGTCTTATAGTCTTAAGTATATGTCTGGGTTTTTTGTTTTGTTTTTGTTTTACTTTTAGAAAAATAAATGGTGCTCTTTTGTTGTTTTCAATTTTTAGTTGCTTGTTGCTAGACCATAAAAACACATTTTTGTATTCATTTTAGGCCTTACAGTGTTACTAAGCTGAACTGGAATTTGTAGCATTTTTGTTGTTGAGTGGATTCTCCAAATACAATCAAGTCATCTGCACAAGAGTGTTACTGGCAACAGGACAGAGGCCTGACTTTAGGTGTCCCAGAGGATGAGATTCAGTCACATGTAGCCTTCGAGTCAAGTGGTACTGCAGTGAGAAGGAAATGTCCTCTTCATGACCACACTGGGAAGGAAAGGAAGGCCAGTTTCCCAAGCCCTGCCCTGGAGTCACTGCGGAGACTTACAGGATTCTGTAGAGAGACGACTACCAGGGAAACAAAATTATGCTCAGTGAAGACTCTGTGGTCATACCTTTCACTCACTGATCATTAGCTCAAATCTGATTGTATGAGGTCCTGTTGGTGTCTTTTGTCTGCAGTTGCCGAGAGACCACTTCCATTCTCATTAGGAGAGGATCTGTCTATACGCCTTACTGTTCCAGGAACCCGAGACAAGCTGAGGAGAAATGACTCAAACAAAGGTCATGCAAGTGGGGCAAGATGGAGTGAGCTAGGACAATGACTGGTCACTCTTACAGGAGCCCTTGTTACAAAGGCAGTTTTAATGCATGTAATCACCTGAACACATGTATCTCTTTTTCCTTCTATATCTCACCATGTAGTATTAAGCAGAATTGGTAAGAGTGGCTATTGTTGTCTAGTTCTTAATAAGACAGAGACGCTTAGAATGTTACCGCTGAGTGAGCTTAACAGTACACTGCTCAGAGGTGCTCTTCACGCTCAGAGAGTCATCTTTGTTTTCTAATTTTGAAATGGTTATGAACTGTTCTTCATGTCCCCCATCTGTCCATGTTTCCTATGCCAGGCTTAGGACTTAAATCGAAGCACCATAGTCTATCATATATTCCTGATGAAAAGCACATGAGCACAATGCCTTAGGTTCAGTCCCACCCCCAGCACCTATACGCATGTGTGTGCACATACACATAACACATACACACAAACACCCCTACATACATCTACACACATATGCATACACAGATACACACACCCACACAGACACACCCACACACACACATACACACCCACATATACACACAGACACACACACCTATACACACACACAGGCACACCATTTATTGAGCTCATGATTCCACTGGCACAAAAATCCAAACATGTTACTAACAGCAGCAGCACCTTGTGATGACAGCCCCTGCCTGCATCACAACATGGCAGAGAGGAGGAAGGGAGAAGAGCTACGGGAGAAAGGGCTTTGTGTGAGCAAGGAAGCAAGAAAGCGGGAGGCAACAGGCTCCCTTTTAAACAACTGACTCCACGGGAATTAATTCTCTTCTTGTGGGAACTGAACTCACTGCTGAGAGTCAGCACTAATGTGTTTATGAGGTAGGAACACACTTAATTACCTTGATTTTAGCCCCGTCCCTTAAAGGTTTCTCACCACAACACCAGCAAGTTATGGTATCAAGAGTCAAGCCATGCTCTAATGAAAGCACTAGGACGGAGTGTTGAGTCCGCTGGCATAGGCTGAATGACACAGGAAAATACAAGAGACAAGTCCAAGGTTAAAGAGCCTTACATACTCAGAGGAACTATTGCTTCTAAATCTCATCAAAGTTTCCAGTTAGAGGCTACTTAGTCCAGCTACAAATCCCCACAGTGCATACAGGCATACAGGACTGATAATGGAATGAGCAGTGCCTTGATTGTGTCGTTTTGCTGTACACCACCAAACTGACAATGAGATGGGCAGGTGAAGGAAGCTGCTAGAGTGGGTAGCAGCCCAAGAAGAGGGCAACATTCCAAAGGAAGTTCGAGGGTACCAGAGATGCATTTTGTATCTTCATCAATGATGCTGGCGACACACACTAAGCCATTAAAACCCTGTTCTCTTATACAAGTTATTTCCTTAGCTAGGATGGTCACAAAATTATATGCTTTGAACTATTTTGGTAAGTGTGCCTGAGACCTGCTTCAAAAGACTGTGTGTTTGTTCAGTTCACAGTTTATCTCTTGGAGTCAGGACTTCTCCAGTAAGACCCTCCAGCACACTGCCTTGCAATCCAGCATTCTTTGCAATTTTTTTTATAGAGGACTATTGCATAGGAAAGTTAACACACACACACACATAGCAGCAATAACAATAACTAAATATGTGCCTTCTATTAGAACTCAGTAGATGTGGGAGTCCTCTGGATAAGGTTGAGGTATCAGGATAGACAAACTGAGCTCAGTGTATTACCTGGACTCCCTTTTCTCCCACAGGGGTGGGGGATGGGTTGTTCTCCCAACCCTCTGCCTGATCTGGGTGACCCAAGGTCTTATAAGGAGCATCACCTAGCCCTCAGGGAAGATTACAGGCCAGACCCTTTCCTGATAAGAAAATTGGTTCAGTTAGAGATTCCTGGACATACACACCCTATGCTAACAAGATGCCTTGGTGTCTTGACTTTCCAAATGACCTTTGACTTTACCTGAGGATTTTCCCCTACCCATAGGCTAATTAAGTACTGTGTTCTCCTTCTTGTGATTGGACTGTGCTACTGCATGGAGAATGAGGCACTGTGCCACTACATGCAAATCAAGTATCCCTGACCCCCTGACCCCCTGACCCCAGTGAATCAAACACAGTCACCCTCAAAATCCCTTCCACTGCTCAGGTTTTGAATAAATGTGCTGGGTTCTCATGCTGTGTGATACCATCAGCTGACTACCGCCTAAGCTTTGTCATTTCTTCTGGGGGAGAGAGTGCTCCCCCTCCCTGGGGATTTGCTTCCCAACTGCCAAGCACTTCTGGACAGCCTGGGGCTTGACTGCCAGTCAGTCTGCCACAGGCTGCTGGCTGTGGTTCTGCCATTCACCGGGTGTGCCAGCGTCAGGCTACCACTGAAGCTCAACTTCTCTAAAGCGCCCTCCAGTGCTGGGCCTGCTTCTCACCTGACCTGTCTTCCAGCCTGCTGGGCCTGGGCCTCAGCAGGCCTGTGTCTTGTCTGCAAGCCCACCAGGCATGGGCTTTTGCCCCCACCTCTGCCTTGCTTAGCACAGCAGCTTAACCAAGAGCTGTAACACTTTAATATCGCCACAGGCTTTGGAACACCAGAGCTTCCATTACCACCTGTGACCCCATGCTAAAAGAGCCAAACTGTAACACTCTGTGGGAAACTTTTTCATACCCTAGCCTAGTGCCTTTCCCTAAATTGCTCTCGCTGCTCCTGTGAGAAATGAAACCCCCATTCTCTGTCTGGAAGCTGAGTTCTTGGTCCCTGCCGACAGTTGCGAATACAGAGGGACAAGTAGAAGTCTGATATGCAGATGAGAGTGGAGAATTTGCAAAAGGATGTCTGGCACAGTACAAAGTATTGTATGTATCATTAAAATTGAGAATAAAACAGGCTCCTGGACCTAGGGGTCCAATGGATTGAAATGTACATGTTTTATTCTCTCAGATGAGGGGCCTTTCCCAAGCCTTTCTAGGTCTTTTTGAATACTCGCTGGCTGGTTCCACTCAGCTGTTGTGGCTCAAACTCCTTTCCAACCTGACTGATGCAAACTTGCTTCTCTTGGCTTCTGACTGAATTGCTCTTGCCTGGCCTCAAACTAATTTTGGCATTATGTTTAAATCTTCTGACTCCTTCTCTTTCTGTCTTCTCCTGTGTCTAGTTTGTTCTCTTTGCAACCTGTCTCCATAAACCTGTTCCAGTAAAAACTCTAGGTAACCCTTCTCTGAGGAGTAGTGAAGTGGGGATAGGGGAGAAGGGCAGGGAGGACGGCACAGGGGGAAGAGGAGGGAGGGGGCTATGACTGGGATGTAAAATAATAAATTTAAAAAAATTTTAAAAATCTCTCTGTAAAACACACTCTCTCTCCCTGCACTGCTCTTAAGCAGCCTCTCTTTCCTGTTACTGTTCTCTCTCTCTCTTTTTTTCTTCTGTTACTGTTCTTTAACAGTTGGGTGTATCCTATCTCTGACTCATCCTGTCAAATCTTTCTCTGATTCGTCTCTTTGTCTGCCCTTCAATTAGACACCATTTTCAAACATGGCTGCTTCCTTCTATAAACTAACCTTACCTTCATTGTTGGGATTAAAGGTGTGTACTGAGGGCATGTCTGTACTAAGGGCATATGTAACCCAGAGTGTGTCTCCATTCCAGCCAGATCACATAGATCTAGAAGATCTTTGGATGTGATTCCTTGCCAGAGCAGCCATGTTAATGGATTAAAATTTCTCTAAACTGAAGCAGTATGATAAAGATGCTACTAGACTTCAGCATAGGAAACATTGATTTACTTTTCAGCTTTTCCTCTTAATGCACAACCCTGAGGGTGTCTGCTTAAAATTTCTGAGTCTCTGTTTCTTTATCAGTATAAACACAAAAGTCAGCTAAACAAATCAGTAGATGTCAGATCACGTAGTCTGCATCTGTAGCCGAATAAATACAAGTTCTCCTTTTAATTCCAAGCCAGATGTTTGTTAAAGTAGATTTTAAGTATCCGTTATTAATAGTACAATTAATATAATTACAATTCATTGGCAATCACTCACCAAGATGGGCTGTAGAGACAGCTCAGCAGTTAAGAGCACTGACTGCCCTTGCAGAGGATCCAGGTTAGATCCTAGCACCACTATGACAGCTCGCAACCATCTGCCACTCTGACCTCTTGCAGACATGCATGCATATATTTGGCACACATACATATATGTAAAATGAAAATAAAACGATTTCAAAAATAATTATAGGAGTGGAAATAAGGTTTTTGGGAAACAAAGAGTCACCATTATAGATATTTAATGTGTGTTTAGCAAGTATAATAAACATCTGTTCACATGATAAGAATTCTAGTTCCTGCCTGAAAGACAGTGACCCAGGTCTTTGGAAGAATAGTTTATGGTGCAGACTAGAATAAAGCTGACTGACCCATCATAGGAATTTAGATAAAACACAGTTTTGGAAAGGAAAGGGCTACTTTGAAGCAGTGACGGGAAGAGCCAAAGCACGCCACCCAGGGTTCTTGTCTAATGTACTGGACACTTAATGAAGGCATATGCTGGGTCAGATTCTCTTTCTACTTCTCGACTCTTCATTGCTTTTGCACAGATTGAACGTTTGATCTTGGCCTCATTGTCCAAAATTGCTCACCACAACCATTTGTACACGTATAAAACCCTGGTGCTAATTGTGCGTGTAATTTCTGAGATTAAGTTGTGTGACCTAAAATTCTCTGACATTAATCCTAAAGCTCTCGATCTGTTCATTACCACCGAGTCTCTTATCTTGGACCTTAAGAGAAAAGCTTTAATCCTTTCAGCTTTAAACCAAGGCATTTGGGTCCTTGTCTGTTCCCTTTGTGAAGGAGCCAGATTGAGAAGCATACCACGAGGTGGCGCTAAAGATCCAGTGGTAGTAGGTGACTCCAGACAGACTGCCCACGAGTTTTCTTCTGTGTTAGCCACAACCAGTCTAGGATTTCATTTATCATCAGGGATCATGGGGAAAGTTTTAGGTTGAGTCTAATGCAAACAGTCCTTCTAAAGTGCTTAGCACATAGCAAAAAGATTTTGAGCTTTGCGCTTGCATTTACAAGATTAGTGAGCCACACTGCTGCACGGAAATAGGTGCCATCCATATAGACAAGAGTTTGGTAAGAGAGATTTAAGACTTTAATTATTGTTATCTTTCTTAACTTCTTTCAGAAGGAGGCTCAGGTATCATGGAGTCGAGGTGTGCTCAGGCCCTGCACTTGGGGAACAGGCTTCTGGCAGCTGACCTGAAGAGGACATAAGAGAAATATTATGATGCTTGTATTCATGGCCAGTCCACAATCCACCCTCTACCATTACGAACTGTCAGCAGCCATGGTCCACCCTCTACCAATACACACCATTTGCATCTGAAATCCACCCTCTACCTATACTTGCTATCCGCCTCAGCAACCCATCCTCTTCTAATACACACTAGCTGCAGGAAATCTCTTTTATGATCTCTCTGTCCATTCCTTCATAGAAAGCTTTTCCTTTACCCTAGTGTTCTCTTTGACGCAGTTCTTGGGCATTTATTTTCATTTAATTCTGAGGCAAGATCGTCTTTGCTCATTTTTTCAAGTAAAATCTTCTGGGGATATATTTCTAGATTGGAATATTATTTAGCAACAAAATGAGCTAGATTGGGGCTGAGGCTCAGTCAGGAAAGTGTTGGTCACGTGCCTCAGTTAGGGTTACTATTGCTGTGGCAAAAAACCATGACAAAACCAGCGTGGGGAGAAAGGCTCGTCACCAAAGGAAACCAGCACAGAAACTCAAGGAGGCAGGAGCCTAGACTCAGGAGCAGATGCAGAGGCCATGGAAGGGTGCTACTTACTGGCCTGCTCATCATGGCTTGCTCAGCCTGCTTTCCTACAGAACCCAGGACCACCACACCAGGGCTGGCACCACCTGCAATGGGCCAGAATCATCCCCCCCCCAAAACAGTCAATCAATAATTTAAAAAACGGTTCCACAGGCTTGCCTATAACGTGATCTTGTGGAGGCATTTTGTCATTCAAGGTTCCCTTCTCTCAGATGACTATAGCTTGTATCAAATTGATATAAAACTAGCCAGCACACTATGCAACACGAGGACCTGAGTTTGGGTCCCCAGCACCCATGTGAAAAAGTGAACATGGCGTTATGCAATTGTAATTCTAGGTGGAGACAGGAGGATATCTGAAGCTTGATGGTCAGCGAGTCTTGCTGAGTCAGTGAGTTCCAGATTCGGTGGAAAATGCTGTCTCAGGAAGTAAGGTGGAGAGCGATGGAAGAAGACATCCTGCATCCACCTCTGGCCTCCACAGGTGTATGAGCACCTTCACAACACACACACACATACACAGAGGCATGCATGCATGCTCGCACATGTTGAGAGGGCTATCAAGCTGTCAATGAAAAGGCAAGGGGAACATTAAATGGGTATTGCTAAATGAAGGAGACAATCTGAAAAGGCTGCATTTTGCCTGTTTTGCATGATTCTATTTGGCACTCTGAAAAAAAGGAGGCTATGGAGATGGGTGGTTGCTGGGCACCAGGTGAAGGCAGAGGAGACAAGTGGAGCGCAGGGGTTTCTAGGGCAGCGAAACCGTCCTGCACATCACAGACTTGTCAAAACCGGGAAACGAGTGTACAACACAAAGAACGAACCCTGTTGTAAACCTTAGGCTTTAGGTAACAAAAGCATGCCAGCACTGGCTGACAATTACAACGAACTGATGCAAGACGTTACCAGTATCCACTTACAAGTGAGTATATACCATGTGTGTCTTTCTGCTTCTGGGATAAACATGCTAAAAATCTATAGTCCTAAAGAAGCTAAACAACAAGGAGAACCCTAAGGAAAACGTTTAATCCTCATTCAGAAGGGCAAACAGGATAGACATTGGAAGTGGGAAAAGACAGGGAACAGGACAGGAGCCTACCACAGAGGGCCTCTGAAAGGCTCTATCCAGCAGGGTATCAAAGCAGATGCTGAGACTCATAGCCAAACTTTGGGCAGAGTGCAGGGAATCTTATGGAAACGGAGGGGAGGGGGATAAAAGGACACGGAGGGTACAGAAGCTCCACAAGGAGACCAACAGAGACAAAAAAATCTGGGCCCAGGGGGACCTGCAGAGACACATGCTCTAACCAAGGACCATGCAGAGAGGACCTATACCCCCTGCTCAGATGTAGCCCATAGGCAGCTCTGTGTCCAAGTGTGTTCCCTAGTAAGGGGAACAGGAGCTATCTCTGACATGAACTTGGTGGCAGGCTGTCTGATCACCTCCCTCTGAGGGGGAAGCAGCCTTACCAGGCCACAGAGAAAGACAAAGAAGCCAGTCCTGATGAGACCTGATGGGCTAGGGTCAGAGGGAAGGGGAGCAGGACCTCCCCTATCAGTGGACTGGGGGAGGGGCATGGGAGGAGAAGAGGGAGGGGGCCACAGCTGGGATACAAAGTAAATGAATTGAAACAAATAAATAAATACATAACATTTAAAAACTAAAAAGTGGTTGTATAAGTTTACATTCTCACCAGCAATGGAGGAGGGTTCCCCTTTCTCCACAACCTCCCCAGCATGCGTTGTCAATTTGGTGCTTTCTCAGACAATTAGGAATAGTGCTACCTCAAGATCCAGCTATACCACTCCTAGGCATATACCCAAAAGATGCTCAAGTTCACAAACAAGGACATTTGTTCAACTATGTTTGTATTACAACTTTATTTGTAATAGCCAGAACCTGGTAACAACCCAGATGTCCCTCAGTTGAGGAATGGATACAGAAACTGTGGTACATTTACACAATGGAATACTGCTCAGCAATTAAAAACAAGGAAATCATGAAATTTTAAGGCAAATGGTGGGATCTAGAAAAGATCATCCTGAGTGAGGTAACCCAGAAGCAGAAAGACACACATGGTATATACTCACTCATAAGTGGTACTAGACCTATAAATAGGACAAACAAACTAAAATCTGTACACCTAAGGAAGCTAAACAAGAACAGGTTCTGGGGTAAGATCATCAACCCTCACTTCAAAAGATAAATGGGATGGACATTGGAAGTAGAGAAATCAAGAAACAGGACAGGAGCCTACCATAGAGGGCCTCTGAAAAACTCTACCTATCAGTGTATAAAAGCAGATGTTGAGACTCATAACCAAATCTTGGGCAGAGTGCAGGGAATCATATGAAAAAAGGGAGAGTTAGTAAGATCTGGAGAGGATGGGAACAACACAAGTACTAAATATATCTGGGCACAGGGTCTTTTCTGAGACTGTTTTAGAACCCCTGTTCAGACATAGGCCATGGCAGCTCAGTATCCAAGTGGGTTTCCCTAGTAAGGGGACTGTCTCTGACATGAACTCAGTGGCTGATTGTTTGATCACCTTCCCCTGAGGAGGAGTAGCTTTACCAGGCCACAGAGGAGGACATTGCAGCCAGTCCTGATGAGACCTGATAAGCTAGGGCCAGATGGAAGGGGAGGAGGACCTCCCCTATCAGTGGACTTAGAGAGGGGCAGGGAGAAGATGGGGGAGAAAGGGTTGGATTGGGAGGAAATGAGGGAGGGGTTACAGCTGGGATACAATGTAAATAGCCTGTAATTAATATAAAAATAAAAATTATTTAAAAAACTAAAAAAATTACTAGTAGGGGAACTAGTAAGATGATAGACAGCTGTTCTTTGTTTGTTTGTTTTCTGTCCTGTATTATGGCAAATATAAAATTGATAAAAATAGACTCTACCAAACAGCACTATCAACTGGGGTCCAAATTGAGACAACTGGGGGACATTTCTCATTTAAACCACCACAATGTGAGAACACATGTGAGAACACACGTGAGAACAGCACCTGGGTGTGCAGACGTGTGAGAAAAAGGATGCTTTGTAAGGTGTTGACTTGATAGCTCTCTACAAACCAAAAAAGGCCAAGAAAGCTAGGAGGAGCGTGGCCCTGTTTGAAGTCCTGACACTGACTTCTAACCTGTAGAACTTTGCCCACACATCTGTGGTTTCTTAGGACAACAAAGTGGACAAACACAGTTCTCACCCTGCCACCCTCTCCCCTGGAGACATTATCGACCCCCACACTCAAGAACCATTTACCAACAGCAAACATTTACCAAACATTAAGGGCCAACATGTATTTACCATGTGCAGTAAAGCCATACTAGGCAAACAGGTTTAATTCAACCCACTTAACAAAGAAAATATGTCTTACTTTTTCCATATTCACTTTTCGGTGTCCATAAACCAGAATCTGTTTTCCCTTGTTCTGGAGATGATGATGTTGGAGAGCAGAATGTATGGTATCGGCGGCTACTCAACGAGGAGGAAGTTCCTGTGTTTGAGCCGGCAGAGACCACAGCACAGAGCCCCAGGGATCCTGTGGATCTTTTCTAAATGTTTGTGCTTTGGCCTTATGTGCTGACTTAGGGATTAACCCTGGGGTCGGGTGAGTCTCTCAGATACTTCCAGGCCCCTGTGAGCTATGCTGTGTGTATGTTTACTTGGGCTTGGATGTGAATGTCTCACATAAGGTAACTTCTCCTCAGACATCTCCTATGCTGTTCAAAAAATAATCTCTGAGGACTACAGAAATTGCACAGTGGTTAAGAGCACTGGCTGTTTTTCCAAAAATCAAATCAAATCAAATCTGGGTTCAATTCCCAGCACCCACATGGTAGCTCACAACCATCTGTAACTCCAGTTCCCAGTGTCTGATGTCCTTCCTGGTTTCAGTGGGCACCTGGCATACACATGGCCCACAGACATAAATGCAGGCAAAACATCCATGCACATAAAATAAAAACTGGGACAAAAAAAAAGAACAGTCTCTGGGGTTTCCTCTCTATTCAGCTTCTCCCCTGTTGTCTAGTGCCACCATAACAACGCAGACATTGTGCTTCCCCTCCGGGAGTTCACTGGAAAGAGCCTCATTGTAATCCCTACTCACATTTGCTTCCACGGTGTCCATTTGCCACACAACAGCAGGTGTGTTCTTGCTATGCTACATGGCACACTGAAAACATCTTCTTAGTGCCCTCACTGGGCTTGCAAGTGCAGCCCCTTCTCATCTCCTGGCCCGCTCTCCTGCTCGGTACTGAGTCACTCTCCCTCTGGCTTACTTCTATCCAGTCCTCCTCCCATACCCTACGGGTGTCATTCTTTCCGTGTATACCAGTATACCAGACTCTTTCCCACCCAGTTGCCTGCTGTAGGAAGGGAGTATCCCATGTGCAAAGATGTTTCCATGGATGACTCATTCGTGGCACGCCCCTACTCCCCAGTCTTCACAGGCCTCTGCAACTCCTCTCTTAGCACCTTGTCCTTTAGTAGGAACACTGACTATGATTTGCATTATACATTCATGTATCAATTTCCCTTCCTTCCTTCCTTTCTTCCCTCTCTCCCTTTCTACCTCCATCCCTCCTTCTTTCTTCCACTTTTGAAACATAGTTATACATATCCTATACTAAAGAACGGCCTCTAGCTCCAACCCTCCTGTCTCATCTCTTGACAGCCAAGATTATTGAGGTTCACCAGCACACCTGCTTTATGTGAAATGCTAGGGATGGAACCCAGGTTTTTGTGCATGCTAAACAAATTCTTAAAATTGAGCTCTATCCAGAGTCTTTACCAGTTTCTTATTAAATGACTGCCCACGGATCCCTCCATTTCACCCGAGCACTACATTCTTTGAGGATAGGGTCATGACCTATTCTTGCTCATCAGTGAGAATTTGGTACTGGCACATTGTAGGCACTCTGAAAATTGAAATCCAACAATTGTGACAATTACTGTGAGGGATGAAATACATTTTGTCTGATAACAAGCTTTACCATGGATAGAGATGGGCAGAGATTGTTAGAGAGCTGGTCTGAGAAGCTTTGCTGACATAGAGACCTGAAAGATTAGCACTGGTGGCTAGGCAGAAGGGTCAGTGCTATGTAGAAAACCCCCAGGTCTCAGATGGAGAAGTGAGTACAAATGCCCTGAGGTGGAAAGGGACACATATGTTCTGGGATCTGAAAGATAGATCTGAGAGAGTAAGAAGGAGAAGATTCGGGAAGAGACTGGCTCAGGCAGCGCCTCAGGCTCTGCTAAGGTGGTTGAACTTATAAGAACGACCATGAATCAGGTTTGTGAAACAAGACGGCTCTGGCTTTGGAGACTTGGTTAAATGGACATTGAGTGGGATACAGCAAGGTGTGGCTAGATGAGCAATGGCTAAAGCTCATAGGAGGTAACCTGAGAAACTCAACAGGCTGATGGGAGCAGAGACACATGGGCAATTCCCAAAAATATTCAGAAAAGATTGGGTCTTGCCAAAACTTACTATTACTGAGCATGGAAATCCATGTGGAAGATAGGGAGGAGAGTACACATGAAGGGAAGAGATGAGAAGAGGAGATACTAGGACCTGTTCTCCTTGTGATGACCCATCTCCAGGGCAATCAAATGAAGGGAAGCCCACTGCCTATCCCCAAGTGATTGTAAGCAGATACTCCCTTGGCTTTAGTGTCAAATACTGAGATCATTTTGCTTGATTTGATGTTTCACTTTTACTTACGTGAGAACTAGGGCATGGTGATGTGTTCATGTGGCAGTCAGTACACACGGGGAAAGAAGTGCATGGTTTAAATGTGAAATGTCTTCAGCCGGTGGCGTCACTTGGAGAAGTTGTATCACCTTTTATTTGGGGGTGGGAGATGTGCAGGCTGACTGGCAGAAATAGGTCTCTGGAGCTAGTCTTGACGGTTATGTCAATCTTGAGTTCTAGCTTGTCTCTGCAGCCTGGTTGGGACCTTGCGTGCAGTCCACTGCCCCATGCCGCCCCCTCTACAGGTGGAGATGACCCAGCACAGTGTGGCACCTTCCCCATCGCGTGCAATGAAATTCTTTTGAGACTGTGGCTGTAAATGAAATCTTCTTTCCTTAAAATATGGGCTTCTGAAAGAAAATATTTAGGAACAGTAGCAGCTGAGAGCCCGGACTCTCCAGCCTAATGCTGTCAGCCTGATGATCTCATGAGCCTCTCGCTCACACAGGAGTCTCATATGCACTCGCCCGGAGATAGCCGTATTTTCCTTTAATAGTTTTGGCTTTAAGCCCATCTTCATGCACTTTTAGATCTGACTTTTTTTTTAACTACTTGACAGATTGCATTCTTGGTTGCCTTTTAATTATTGAATTGCTGTTCTCTCTCCACAGCCTCTGACTAGTAACCTTATTATAAAAATTGCCCAAGACTCAGAACTGAACACTGCACAATGAAAGTACACAATAATGAAAATGTTTAAATTAAATAAAAGCCTCTTCTAACATGTAGTGGAGTGTGCTGGAATGGATTGTACTAGTCACCAACTGTATGAATGATTTATTTTAGGAGTTATATCAGCTGAAGAACATTGTGTTTCCATCTTAACATCAACTACTCAGGGCTCATCACAGAGCCTCTGAACGAAATAGTCTCATGCAGAGATTATTAATCTATAAATAATGTCCTAATGGTCTGTTGGTGTTTCTGATTACTGTGTTAAGATTTATTTCCAACTGGCTGTATTTCATGTCCTATAAATGTTGTAACTCTGGGTATATATGGTATGTGTGTGTGTGCGTGTATGTTTGTGTGTATGTGTGTGTGTGTGTTATATGGTGAGATTAAGGTATACTATGATATGCAAGTGAGAATCTGTTTCTGTTTTCTATATGATTTTAAAGAACAATACGAAAAGAAAAAAGCCTTCATACAATATTAAAGAAAATCCTAATTTTGTGACTTGAGAAGTCGGAGGGTTTTATGAATAGTTAATGAGAGAGTTACATTCTAAATCCTATACCTCCTTTATTACAACAGCACAAAGAAATCACATGGTACTAGGAAAATGTTGGTTTTGCTTCTACAATATGTCTGATGCCAAGTATGTGGGTTTTCTGTGTAAAGCAATACTAACATGCCCCCCCACCGAGTCACTAAGACTTAACAAGTTAAGAATTCGGTATTATTAGACAGCCAATCAAAACTTGGATGCCAATCACAAGTCTTGGGGCCCAGGATACCCACTTCTGTCTGAGTTATCTATAAATCAGAGCTTCTCACACTCCTTCCTCATGCTTAACAATTTGTTGCAATGCCTCACAGAACTCAGGGAGAACACTCGATCTTCCTGGTTTATCATAATAAATGTTGTAAAGGGTATAGAACAGTGGTTTTTAACATGTAGATCATAATCCCTCTGGGGGTTGAATGGTCATTTCACATGGGTCACCTAAGACCATCAGAAAATACAGGTATTTTCATTATGCTTCATAATGCTAACAAAATTACAGTTATGAAATAGCAACAAAATAATTTTATGGTTGGGGTCACCACAACATGGAGAACTATTTTAAAGGGTCACAGCATTAGGAAGATTGAGAACCACTGGCAAAGACTAACAGCCAGAATAAAGGGCACAAGGGTGAGGCCTGGAATGGCTTCAAGCCTGGGAACTTGTGTCTTTGTGGAGCTGAGTGTATCACCTCCTACCCCCTGACATGCAGATGTGCTCACTAACCAGATGTTGCCATGGTTCTGTTTTCCAGGGTCTTTTATGGGAACTTCATTATATGGCAGTAGTTAACCCAATGTCCAGTTCTTTTCCTTCCCAGAAGATAGGAGTAAAAGCTGCAAGTTCAAAGGATGTGGCTTCATCTTAGTCACCTTAGTGGTGACTGGCATCCACCCAAAAGCTCAATAGGAATCTCCTCAATTGAACAAAAGGTGCCTCTGTCATCCCCAAATTCTAAGGAAGTACAAGCTATACATCTAATGACCAAATATTAGCTCCTATTATGCATACACACACATATGTGTGTGTATACATACATCACCAGATCCTCCTTTCTCAAGCTTCATTTGGCAAGAGAGTTGAAGAGGCACTTTACAAAAGAATAGCTCCAAAGGGCCAAAATTCATAGGAGAAAGCATTCAACTTCCCTGGTAACCAGAATAATGCATACTGCAATAGAAATGAGGTGTCAAGTGCTGTGACTATAATTAACAAGATCAGTGATTTCAAGTACCACATGAGGATATGCAGGCAGGAGAACATTCAGACATTCCTAGTGGGTAGAGCACACAATAGGAATGTGCTTCACTGGATTGGTACTGTAGCTTGGGTAAGTGTCCCGACAGGTCCATTGCCTGTTACAGGCTTCATTGCCAGTCCATGGCACCATTGGGAACTACTGAAACCTTTTGTGGGTGGTTTCATTACAGCAAAAGGTCACCTTTTTAATGGGGCAGATAGTCCTTCCTGCTATTTGCACCTTCTAGGATGTGTGTGCCACCAGAGGTCCAAAACAACGGGGCCAAGTGACCACAGACCGAGATCTTATGGTTTCGATTGAAACCATAAGCCTAAATAAATCCATCTTTCAGTTAAGCTGGTTATCTCGGGAATTTTGTCACGGTGGTAGAAAGTTAACACAATCTAGACAAGATGAGTCTGTATGTCCACAGTGATCCAACTTTTAAGAATTTAGTTGAATTAACTATCTATTATTGCCACAACAGATTCCCACATAGTGGCTCACAACAACAAAAATGTATTTTCTCAGAGTTACACAGTTCAGAAATGGCAACTCACTCCCTGCAGTAAGCTCAAGGTGTCAGCAAGTTTGTGTTCCTTCTGGAAATTAAGAAAGAGTCCTTTTCTTTAACCAATTCCTTTGTAGAGTCTGCTCATAAGCCTTGGCTGACGGTCTCCAAACCAGCAAAGGAGGGGAGCCTTCCTTTCGTCACTCTAACCTTCTCTTGTCTCCTACTCTCTCCTGATTAAGATTCCCTCTGACTATCCCAGGCCTGCCTGGCAAGTTCAAGATAATCTTCCTATCTTAGTCATAACATTTACTTCTATCAGATGCCTGAATTCACCTTTACCATGATATGCAACCTGTTCACAGGTACCAAAGAACAGGACATAGACATCTTGAGAGGACCAAAGATTCAGCCAACAGAAATGCAAAAACATGAAGCTTTCCTACTACAAAGCTTAGCTCCCAAGACAGAACATGTGATTAAGCAGCCAGGAAGATGAGGATTGAACCTAAAGTTGACTAGTTGTCTCTTTGACCTACATGGTTCCTGCCTTCTTCTTCATTGGGACAGTAAACTCCATGGCTTAATCTCAGAGAGTGCTAAAGCAAACAAGGCTTAATGGAGAAATGAGAAACAAGTCATTTTAATGAGGTCCTCATCTCATTTCAACTATCTCCACACAGATAAGTCACACTTCTCTTGTGTTCCTGCACACCTGAAAGAGAGGCTAGGTAGAGGGGAATTGCAAATGGGAGACTTTCTAGGTCATTGGCTGGGTAAGTGAGACAGAGAAGGCAGTGTGCAAAGGTCGTAGACAGCAGACATCAGAGGAGGAGAGAAAAGCAGTGGCCAAAATCTTCAGGGTCCTTCTCCCAGAATTCTCTAGACTAGGGATGGACGAGGGAAGAGCATATTCCTTAACATTTAAAGTCCATCTTGGAGGCAGAGCTGGAGAGCTACTCTGTAGTCAGCAGAGGAAAGCTATGGGGAGTTGCCACAGAGTCCAGCAGAGATTTAGCACATTGATTTTTCCCCTTTATTTTTTTCTGGGCACTGCGGTTTGTGATTGAGTGGGGAAGTTGGAGAAGACAGCCAAGGCTTTTAAAGGTGCCAATACTCTGGCAGGAAATAAGGAATAGTGGTTGCTAAAAGAGCCTAGCTGCTCCCTTCTACCCTGCATGCCTCGTTTTTCTTTTCCTCTTTTCACTATCTTGGATGACCCTGCCTGTCAGAAAGGCAGTCAACAGAGAGGAGGAGCAGATCTGGGGGGAAGGATGCAGCATGGGAGCTGGGGGGCTGCATCCTGAGCATGGCCGATGGTCAGCCTTGAGCATGCGGCCACCCAGCGTTTGGCACCCTGTCTGTCTGTTTTCTTTAGATCTTGTGTCCATAGTTTATTATGGAATGTACATTATGCAAATGGTACCAGGCATACAGTTGTGACAAACAGACATGGTATACACGTATGGAGTTACACTCCATGAAGGTGATCATGGTGGATAAATGGCAGAGCAAAACAAACAGGTGACTCCAGACAGTGTCAAGTGCCACACAGTAAACAAGAGCACAGGGTGGAAGAGAACAGGTGACAGGCTACCCATTTTAGACAGTGGTCAGGCAGAGAGACATTTAAGATATGATATGAAGGATGACATAAATGGAGGTGAGATCTGGATCACCACCCACAGAGATGAAGTGCCAAGAAAAACAAGAGACATGAAGAAAAGTGGTAGGGCCAGCTCCTTAAACCTCACAGAACAGGGTTCATTGCTACTGCCACATTCTGTTGTTGTTGTTGTATTATTCGTGGGCATTAGCCTGCAAGCTTGTACCTATCAAATACTATCTGAACACATCCTCTTCTTGGACAAGGAATACCCACATGTGTGCGTGCACAAACACACACACATTAAGTCCCTTGATTAACATGAGTATTTTTATTTTTAAAAAGAACTATACAAGGTAAAAGAATTTGTGAACTATATATTATGGTTAAGATTTGAAATACATTTATGAACTGGTGAGATGGTTCAGCAGTTAAAAGTACTTGCCACCATGCTTGATGATCTGAATTCAATCCCCAGAACCCATACATTAGAAAGAAAGAGCCAGCTTCTGCAAGCTGTCCTGTAACCACATATGCAATGAAAAATGCATGCCTACATGCATACACACACATACACACGTGTGTGCACATACATGTAAGTAAATAAATTACAACCTAAAACTTTTTCAAAATTCTTACAACACAAAAACTCAGAAGCATGGATACCTTTGGTCTTCCTCATTCTCATTGGGAAAAGCCACAGATTCTGTTATAGGACATAGGACGCTGAGTGTGTTCCTGGACTTTCCTTATATAGTGGTAACACTTCTAGCCTCTATAGTCTGTTTAATCATCATTGAAGGTCATTAAAGTCACACTATATGTTTTTGGACTTTGGTAACAAATATGCTTTCCTTTTATTCCTCCCCAGTCTCTGTCTCTGTGTCTGTTCACTCAAGAAATATTGAGTAACACCTAATGTGTACCAGGAACAAGTCCTGGTAAGAAAGCCCCAGTGTATAAGACAGAACACAACCCACTGAGCTCTTATCATAAAACTTGCTGTCCTTGAGGAGAGAGGGTCAACAAATAAACAATCAGTATGCAAGGGCGCTATGAGGGCAGAGGATGACACTTCATACATCAGAAATGACAGTGTTTGGACAGACTGGAAGGCCACAGTGGAAGCGAGTTACAGGTTCAGAAAATGGAAGATACAAAGACCTTAAAGCAGAGCTAAGGCGTCTCTAGGAACTGGAAGTTGAATGTCTGGAGTCAATGAGACAGCTTCTGGTGCAAGCAGTTTATTCTGGGAATACTATGATAGAGTGGGAATGTTGGAGTGTGAAGAAAGAAAAATTAATAGATGGGATATGAATGAATGGGTTGCATATTAGTTAGAGTTTCTATTGCTGTGAAGAGGAACCATGACCATGGCAACTCTTATAAACAAAAGCATTTAATTGAGACTGGGTTGCAGTTCAGAGGTTTAGTCCATTATCATCATGCCAGGAAGAACGGCAGCACACCAGCAGACATGGTGCTGGAGAAGTAGATTAGAGTTCTACATCCAAATCCTCAGGCTGTAGGAAGAGAAAGAGACGCTGGGTGTTGATTAAGCTTACGAAACCTCAGTGACACACTTCCTTTAACAAGGCCAGACCTATTCCATCAAGGCCAAACCTACTAATTGTCATTCCCTAAGCATCCAAATATAAGATGTTATGGGACCATTATTTTTCAAACCCGTGCAGGTTGCTACTGTGGGGCTCCAAGATCAATCCTGCTGGAGACCCCTGGGAATGTATGGAACATGCTTCAGATCTGCCTTAGTAGAAGGCCAGATGGATATGTCTGTGTTCTGTCTCAACTTCAGGAACCATAAAGGCACAAAATATTGCCAGGAAGATGCAAGACAGATCCTAAAGCATAGAGCAGGCCCTGCAGGTAACCTCCTGAAGCCACCAGGGAATATGTCTGGAGCATTGGTAAAGTCTACTGGAAAGAAGGTTGGAGGTGATCTCTATAAGGAGGCAGAAGCCAAGGCATGAAGATCACATGAACAACTTTGGATTTGATTTTCAGTAGGATGGTAAGCACCTGGAAAATTTAAGAAACATGATTTGATTTCCTTTTTTTTAAGTAAAAAGAAGTTATGACTATAGTCAGTAGACAAGCAAGGACAGAAGCAGGAATACTAGTTAGAAGTCAATGGAATAATGTAGGGAAGAGAATGTAGCCTCATAGTAAGAGATAACAGGTTTGTAGTTGTGTATGGAAACAGAGCAAACAGAATCTACTAGTAGTTTGCATGTAGGGTGTGAGAGAAAGAAAGGATAGGTTCTATGTTTTCAGGCCATGAGAAGTTGAGAGAACACGTGTTTATGGAGGTGGGACAGGTGTGTGAGGAACAGTTTGGGACCCACAAGACACTTGTTAAATAAGCAAGAGGCTAGCTCAAGACTCTTTCCATGCCAAGAGACAAAATGCAACCTAGCTGAAGATACAAACCAGTGAGGTTAATTTAGCAACTTGATTTAGAACAATCTAGGAGACAAATCTCTGTGTCTCCAAAATTGTTTCCAGAGAGATTTAACTGAGATAAGAATGAACCTTGTAGTTGAAGGGCATCACTCCACAGGCTGGGGTCCAGGGTGGAATTAGAAGGACAAAGGTGAGCGGGGCACCAGAACTCATCATCCTTCTTGTCTTTCTGACTGCGAATGAAATGTGACCAGCTGCCTTGTGCTCCTGCTGTCACAGACAGAGCATCTCTCCCAGTCATTCATTCCCCTACATGATCGCCCTCAAACTGCGAACTGAAAAATTCCGTTTACTTAGGTTGCCTTTGTCACAGAAATGAGAAAGGTAATGCACAAGTAAACTGGACGCCTAACTTCAGAATATTTCCTAAAGATAGCAGGACTCTAGCAGGCTTCATGAAATCAAAGACGGCCCAACAGACCACATACAGGTAAAGTAGACCGAGCTGTAAGGGATCACACCATTTCTCTATGTTACCTATATGTTATATTTGCCTGTATGGTAGAGTGGTGCTCTCGCTACCTATTTAATCTGAGTGCTCCTCAACTTATGAACTGTGTCTTGTTCAAAGAAATTCTGTTAAATTTAATTTGTCAAAAGCCTCCAACATCTATACACTTCCTAGTTGGAAATACTGATGTAGTGAGACGCATGTGCTGGGACTTAACAATGCCTTCCCAACATGTGGCTTTGGCGAACTTTTTTCCTGGCACCTATAGTCTTTTCTACATGGCATGATGTACAACAAAGCCTGGGTAGTCTCACACTCATCCTATATTTCTGAGGAGATCCAAGCTTTCTGGGTCCTCACACTCTCTCCATGATTAAAAAAGATGAACACCTTGTTAGAAAGCTCCCCATGCTTGGAGAATGATGGTTTTAAAACATTTGTTTATTTCATGTATGTAGGTGTTTGCCTACATGAACATATGTGCATCACATGTGTTCCTGTGCCAATGGAGGACAGAAGAAGGCATTGGATTCTTAGAATTGGAGTTACAAATGACTGTGAGCTGCCATGTATGTTCTACGAATGGGTCCTGGGTCTTCAGGAAGAGCAGAAAGTGTTCTTATTTGCTGAGCCTACTCTTTACCCCTGGAGAATGACAACTTTGACACCCGCCACTCTCATCTTACCCTCTGAATTGAGGCAGACATGTTTCCTTTAGTTGATTGCAGTAAAATACATGAACTTTGAGGTCTTTGTTCCAATCCAACCTCACTCAGCAAGCTCTGACAAGGTTTAGGAGGTATTTGGAACAAAGGAAACAAGTTATTTTCCCCTTAGGAAAAAATTACTAATTATATATACTATTTAAATAGAATAAAATACACTATTTATTAATTAATTAAGTAGATCATCTCTAGAGCTAAAGTAGACCATCTCTAGGGCTCAGTGTCTTCACACAGTAAGTTTCTTTGCTGTCTATATCACAGTCCAGAGTAGGTAGGCATTCTTCCTGGTGGAGCTTCTGTGTGGTGACTCAAGAGCCTACTATTCTTTCATTGTATGGCTTCATTTCAGAGCCCTTCCCTTTAAGCACTTGAGGAATTTTGTGACTACATTTAGATGTTGAGTGAGTCACTTCTTCCCAATACCTCTTGGTTGGAACTCAGTCACACTTCCCTAAGGCCATACAAGTGAGGCTCCCTATGTGCCAAAGCAGAATTAGGGAGCACCTCGCTCATCTCTGCTGCACTCCATCCTTTCTAGTGAATAAACACACTGCCGCTGGCTCTGTCTTCCTTTTGTGTATGTTACACTGTGGCTTTACTGGCAACGTGTGATTACTCCGAAGTGACCCCAAAAGATAAAGTTTCTGAATCTTCTAAATTAAAGACCAAATCACACTAATCCCCAGTGAAGTTTCACCCACTGCATCTCATATGGAACACTGTCTACATGGACTATCAAATGATACAGTATGTTATCTGTCCTCTGATTAGTATGTCAGTACAGTCGTTTATCTTTAGGACCCCTATACTGCCCCATAAGCAGGCTGGTAAGCTAGATTCTACTGCTGTTACCTGCTATCCACAGCTCAGAAAAAGCTGAGGAGAAGAGATCTTAAAAAGATGGAGGAAACAAAAACGAGAGAGAGAAAGAGAGAGAGAGAGAAAGAGAGAGAGAGAGAGAGAGAGAGAGAGAGAGTAAAAGAGATGGGCTGGGCTGAGTAGCAGTACTAAAATCATGTAAATGAGGGAGCTGGGGGTGTGGCTTGTTTGGTAGAGTGATTGATTATGGTGTGTGAAGCCCTGGGTTTAAGCTGAAGTGCTGCATAAACTGGCCATGGTGGCACACACTTGTAATCCCAGCATAGGGAGGTAGGAAAATGAGCAGTTCAGGATCATTTTTGTCTACAAAGTTCAAGGCCAGCCTGAGTCACATGAGACACCCCCCATATTTTTTGGCACTTCTGCAACTTTATTTGATGTTCAGTAGGTTAGTTCTTATCCTTATTGACCGTCTGTAGATTTTTGAATGTAGTAACAAACACATAAGTTACCAATGTGTAGCACTTGTTTGGTGAATCCTCATATCCATTTCTTTTTCTGGACAAATGCACTCGGTTGCGATATAAAACATTTCATACTCCTTTGGCCCAGACAGCTTTATTGAGCCTCGTATCTAGAGGCACATTGGAGTCCCCGCCCCATCTCCTCATGGCAAACTTCAGAATTTCTTTGAGTGGCCAAGGAGCACTCTATGGATATGCTTGTGGTTGTTGATGGTATATTCTCAGGTCACCATCTCTCCTGCAGGCAGAACAGAGCTGGGGATAGGGACACAAAGCTCTAGGTAGCATGGATCATTATGTAGGGACAGAAACCATAAACTATGAAAAGACATCTGCTCTTGTGATTAAAAGGACCAGAAGTACCATAAGGCATGCCAGGGATTTGCTGACTCTAGGGCAAAAACTAGCCAACAGAGCAAATTCAGAGGGACACAGAGGAGCTGAGCCCTCTCCTGAACTATAATGAATGCACATATAGGGATGTAGACAGTGATAGGCAGCTGAGCAGATAGGGACATGGTGAAACATTAGCAGACCTTCAGCTACAATAATTGGAAAGGCTGTAGCCCTCATGTTTTAACTTGGTCATTTGCTCTGTGGATCATTATTACCAGTTTGGGCTTACATATCCAGAAATGGATGGTGCTTTTCTCTGTCCAGATTTCTGCTTGTCATTAGATACCCTGCTCTTCATGAGAAAGGGGATGATTTGCTCATGGGCTTTAGATCCAAACCTTTATCCTTTCCATAGAGCACAGAATAGCATGCTTTTTTTTCCTGCTCAGTTATATATTTTGTACAAAAAGAGTGGTTTCTAATAAAGCCAAATAGACATTGCAAAGGTTAACATTGTCACATTGACAAGACTTACTCACAACTCTCTGAGCACACTTGCAAGTGATTTTCTAGAATAGACTAATTGAAATGAAACAATCCTAAAAATGGGCAGCACCTTGTGGGTGCAACCTAGATAGAAGGAAGCCCCAGCGAAAGGCTGTTTGCTTTTTGCCTGCTTACCTGTCGCTTCTGCTGGTGAGTTCACCTATCCTGCTGCTATAACTGTCACCGCCACCACCACCTCTGCTGCTGTTGATCGCGCCATTCTTGCTGACATCAGAACTCGGCTTCTTTGACCTTCTGACGCAGTCTCATCTCGGGCCTTTAGTGCTGCGGAGTAAGCCATCTAGTCTCACAGGTTGAGCAGCTATGGGGTTCTCAGCCCCTCCAGTGTGAAGCAGCCATTGTTGGACTACATAGATCAGATCATGTAAGTGACTTTCATAAGGCTCCCCCTGATGCATATCAAAGCCTATCAGTTCTGTTCCTCTAGAGAGCCCTGACAAGTACAGGTATGAGCAAATACATAAACACAAGTGTGAACTAGTACATAAACACAGGTGTATTAGTGAATTAGTATGAGGCAAACACAAATTATTATTTAAAATTGTGAGTCCTCTATTTCTATAAACAAGTACTATACCCAGGTTCTCCTTTCTTCTCCAAATGTTTATCTGAGCTTAAGATGTGACTTGAAGGTAGGTGAGATGGCTCAGTATCTAAAAGTGCTGCTAAGACTGAGCTCAATCCCCCTTTCACATGGTGAAAAGGAAGAACTGATTCAAGCTAGCTGTTCTCTGAACACCCCCCCCCCTACCTCCTCCTCACACACAAGATTGATCTTATGACTCTGCCCAAATGCAGGTTCCTAGGCCTTGTCTTCAGACCTTTCAGCTTAATCGATGTTCACTCTAACTCTGTTTCCCCACACTTGAAAGGATTGTTACCAGCCATTAACCTAGCATTTTCTCATGAAGGAAGCAGATGTATTAGTCTTAATTATCTGCCTCTAGCTTATTAGAAGAGTGCATGCTTGTCTACTTAGTGTCCCCCCTTCTCAGGTGACAAGCACAAAGGGACCAGCTAACGTAAAGGTGCACACTGGCTTCCCCACCAGAAGTATAGCATCAATCACTAAGATACTGCAGTTTATTCACAAAATGCTCTCCAAAGCAAAGATCACACAGGGGATTAGATACAAGTCGGCTTCCCACGCAGCAGCTGTAAAAGCTTGGGGTTTAAAAATCTAAGCCACCCCAGTCCATTTAATTGGAATTTAGGATGATTTTTAAGCAGATAAGGTAATTTCTTCACACACTCAGAGATAATAAGAAACAGATGTGACTTGAATAGTTAAAAATCAGGAGGGAAGAACTACTTCCAGTTTAAGGGTTTAATCACGGGCTCCAGGCAAAAACCTTTAAGGTCCTGTTCTCTCAAGATTCTGTCATTTGTTTTTCGGTTAAATTTTTTCTTGGCTTGAGCCCATCATTCCAGCCTGTTGTGAACATTTGGAGCCTTGATTTTTTTCACTTCTATCTTATTAACCATAACCCTCCTCCCCACTTTGATTCATCTGCAGTTTGAGTCACAGACTCATGGAAAGGTTCAAGCTGATGAGAAAAACCAGGGCCGAGACAGGTCCATAACTTTATTACAGAAAATGAAACCCGTTCTACAAGTGACACAGACACTGTCTCTGCTTGCAATGTAGAACATCAGAATATACTTTAATTGCACTGAAAGGAACGGCACAGGGGCTGCTGGTAGATCCCCTGTAGATGGAGACATGGAGTAGGTATGGAGTAGGGTCAGCATTGTAGGTAAGGAGACAACAGGAAGGTAGCAAGATGAGACCAGAAGAGCCCGTGAAGGGCCACAAGACACTCACAGAAATCATGAACAATGATGTTAAGCTGCCTTTATTTAACAATGACCCCCCCATCACTGTGCCATCACTGAGTGTGCAATGTCTCATTAATGTGTACAGCTCCTTCTAGGAGAAAATGTGTGGCTACTGACATGAACATTGAGGCCAAATGGCTTAGATTTGAATCTTGACTCCAGCACTGAATAGATGGGAATGATATAGTGATGTAGGGAACTATAGCTACTATAAAAGATAGGTATCCAATTTAAGTGGTTCAATACACAAAATGTTTGCTTCATGCATACAACTGGTCACATGGGTGTTGGATGGGCTACCTGCAATGTGGAATTTTAGAGTCTTGTGTTCCTTCCTTTTATATTATGCAAGATGTTAGGCATATAAAAGTCTTCTGGAGGAAAAGTAAAGAAGTGCAAAAGAAGTGATATATATATATATATATGTATGTGTATATATGATGTATATTATATATATATCACTTGATATGATATATATAATTTCTTTTACACTCCCATACATGTATTATATATATATGTATATATATATATATGATTTTAAAAAATACTACAAACTCAGTCACATGATCTTCCTTAGTGAAAAATAAGGTTTGAAAATGGAGTCCAGGAGCTGGGCATGGTGGCACATGCCTGTAATCCTGGCACTCAGGGAAGCAGAGGCAGGTGGATGTCTGTGAGCTTGAGGCCAGCCTGGTTTACAAAGTGAGTCCAGGACAGCCAAAGCTAGACAGAAAAACCTTGTCTCAAAAAAAAAAGTTAGAATCCAGGAAGAAATCAATTTGCTGACTTCCATGGATGTTGTGACATAAGACATTGATTCTCTGATGCAGTATCTGGCTTACGGTGGTCAGAAATGACAGTGAAGGGGCCCGTGTGGCGCCAGTGCTGGCTATTGCTTTGTGTCTTCCCATGGGGGTATGTCTCAGATGTCTTTATCTTTTGCTTCCTGAGGGGTCTCTCATACCAGCTGTCCTTGGATTTCTAATGTTTGGGATTTAGTCTGTCTCCATGGAGGACACAAAGAGCACAAAGATTGGCTCTTTTCTGTACCGAGTCCAGCTTCTTCTCTCAACTTTAGAAATCATCATAACTCTAGCAGGATGTGAGCATTTACAAGACAAGAAGGCACTGCATGTACCTGTGTTGTTCTCTGGAGAGCCGGTAGCCTCAGCACAGAGAACTTCTATCCCAGCATGTTCTCTATGTTACATCACTATGGCTAATGCATCCTTCATGGGAGCTTTTGCAGGAAAGCCGATGACTTAAAAGTTTGTCTCTGTGCGATCATCCAATCAATGTTTGCAAGCAACAAGACGAAGCCCCTACCTTTCCAGTCCCAAAATCCATAAACATAGTCTGCTCAAAGAGTTTGAGAGGAGAATGGGCACAGGGATTTTGTATAGATTTTTATTTCCTATCTTGATAAAGTATTTGCAATTTATAGATTAAAGATCAAGTTGAGTGATGATTTTTCTTTTTCTAGTTTATATAGTGGATATAATAAGTTAAAAAAAACAAAACAGATTGACCGTGCTTCTGTTACTGTAATAGGATCAGAGAGATCTGTCCTTGAAGCCAGCTCTCTGGCTTACTAGCCTTGTGACTGTGGGAAAAGTTACCTAACCACTAAGCTTTGGGATCTGCATTAGTTGCTTTTCCCATTGCTGTGAAAAAAATTCCTGACAAAACCAGCATAAGAGGGTTTGTCTTGACTCCTGGATTGAGAGGGTAGTGTCCACGGCGGTAGGGAAACCATGGTTCATGGTGACAGAGACAGATGTCTGGGATGCCTCAGATCTCCGTGGATCAAGGAGAAAGAACAGAGAAAGAACAATGCTGAGACTAATCTGACCTTCTTCTTTCCCTATTTTATTCAGTCTGAGATGTCCAAGGGGTTACGAACAGTTAGGTTGAGTCTTTTTTTTCCTCAGCAATGCTCTCTGGAAAATTCCAAGACACACCCAAATCACCATGTCAATTGGCAGTGGAGATCAACCCTTCCAGCACCTTCGTTTTAGTAAATGAGGTTGATAACCTCATGCTTGGATGACAGTGTTTTTGTATGGTAACCGGTAACAAAGAAAGGTGGTTACTTTTCTTACACATGTACAAGTGCACAAACACACTTCACTTCTCTGTGACAGTGAAGGAGATATATGTGTACCTTCCCCTCCAAAGCTCAGAGTACTTTAAGTGGATTTTTGAAAGTGTTTTTTTTTAATGATCACCTGAGACACTCTAACAATATTTTCCAGACTTTCATGAAGTATGTTTTCTCTATATTTGTTTTGTACACATACATATGTCATATGACAAACAGTGAAGGGTAGTAGTCAATTAGTCTACCTCTAAAAATCCTGAGGGCTTCAGAAGCTAGCTGAATTGAGGCTAGGGGTAAAGACTTTCCAGCCACCCATACCTCAGTCTTCTTGCTAGTTCTTTTGGTGTTTGCAGAGAAGGGAATCCCCACTTCACCTCAACAAACGCTCTGAGGATTTGCCTCTGAGGCTCTGATGACAGTTGTGACTCTTTTTTTTTTGCATTTTAAAATTATTTTTAATTAAATTTTTATTGTTTTTATTAATTACAGTGCATTCACTTTGTATCCCAGCTGTAGCTCCCCTCCTTCAGCCCTTCCCAATCCCACCCTCCCTCCCTCATCTCCTCCCTATGTCCCTACCCAAGTCCACTGATAGGGGAGGACCTCCTTCCCTTCCATCTCACTCTAGCCTATCAGGTCTCATCATGACTGGCTGCATTGTTCTCCTCTGTGGCCTGGTAAGGCTGCTTCCCCTTCAGGGGGAGGTGATCAAAGAGCCAGCCACTGAGTTCATGTTAGAGATGGTCCCTGTTCCCATTGCTAGGAAACCCACTTGAAGACTGAAATGCCATGGGTTATATCTGTGCAAGGGTTCTAGAGTATCTCCATGCATGGTCCTTGGATGGAGTATCAGTCTCAGAAAAGACCCCTGGGCCCAGGTTTTTTTGGTTCTATTGCTCTCAGTTGTGACTTTTATCCTAGAGACATGCAAGTCTTGTTGCAGTTAATTTCAGTGGGTTCAAGACCCCCCTTGTGGTCCATCTGTGGAGTGCAGGTTTAAGGGCTTTTACCATAGATTGCTCTTAGTTTTGTATTAACTTACAGCACCTTGAGGCAGTGGCACAAAATGTCTCCATCTAACTGAATTTGAAAGCCTTGTGTAGAATGCATTTGATGAGTGTGATATTGGCATCAAGGAAGCCAGTTAGGTCTATCCAGAGACAGTGAGCCTGACTTATGACAGTAACTGAAAAGACAGAAAAGAGGGATTTCATTCCGGTTTGTAAAAGAGGAATTTGCACTTCCCTGATAGCTAAGGATATTGAGCATTTCTTTAAGTGTTTCTCTGCCATTTGATATTCCTCTGTTGAGAATTCTCTGTTTAGCTCTGTACCCACTTTTTTGTACCCATTTTTCAATTGGATTACTTGCTTTGTTGCTGTTTAACTTCTTGTGTTCTTTATATATTCTGGATATTAGCCCTCTGGCAGATATAGGGTTGGTGAAGATCCTTTCCCAATCTGTAGGCTGTTGTTTTGTTCTGACAACAGTGTCCTCTGCTTTACAGAAGCTTTTCAGTTTCATGAGGTCCCATTTATTGATTGTTGCTCCTAGAGCCTGTGCTGTCAGTGTGCTGTTCAGGAAGTTGTCTCCTTTGCCAATGAGTAAAAGGCTCTTCTCCACTTTCTCTTCTAACAGGTTTAATGTGTCTGGTTTTATATTGAAATCTTTGATTTACTTGGACTTTAGTTTTGTGCAGGGTGATAAGTATGGCTCTATTTGCATTTTTCTACATGTAGATATCCAGTTAGATCAGCACCATTTGTTGAAGATGCTGTCTTTTTTCCATTGTATGGTTTTGGTATCTTGTCAAAAATCAGGTGTCCATAAGTGTGTGGGTTTATTTCTGGGTCTTCTATCTGATTCTGTTGATCCACCATTCTGTTTCTATGTCAGTGCCATGCAGTTTTTATTACTGTAGCTCTATAGTACAGCTTGAGATCAGGGATGGAGATACCTCCAGAAGATCTTTTATTGTAGAGGATTGTTTTAGTGATTCTTGGTTTCTTGATATTCCATATGAAGTTGAGAATTTTTCTTTCAAGGTCTGTAAAGAATTGTCTTGGTAATTTGATGGGAATTGCATTGAATCTGTAGATGATTTGGTAACATGGCCAGTTTTACTATGTTAATCCTGCCAAGTCATGAACATGAGAGATCTTTCCATCTTCTGGTATCTTTTTTTCTTCTATTTCTTTCTTCAGAGACTGGAAGGTTTTTTTTTTATACAAGTCTTTGACTTGTTGGGTTAGTGTTATACCAAGTTAAAATGACCCTGAGATATCACCTTACACCCATCAGAATGACTAAGATCAAAAACTCAAGTGACAATGCATGATGGAGAGGATGTGGAGAAAGGGGAACCCTCTTTCATTACTGATGGGAATATAAACGTGTACAACCACTTTGGAAATCAATTTGGTTCTTTTTCAGACAATTAGGAATAGTGCTACTTCAGGATCCAGCTATACCACTCCTGGGCATATAGCCAAAAGATGCTCAAGTATACAACAAGTATACAATAAGGACATTTGTTCAACCATGTTCGTAGACGCTTTGTTTATAATAGCCAGAAGCTGGAAACAACCCAGATGCCCCTCAATGAGGAATGGATACAGAAATCATAGTACATTTACACAATGGAATAGTACTCAGCAATTGAAAAGAAGGAATTCATGAAATTTGCAGGCTAGAGAAACTAGAGAAAATCATCCTGAGTAAGTACCCCAGTAGCAGAAAGACACACATGGTATATATTCACTTATAAGTGGATATTAGACATATAATATAGGATAATCATACTAAAATCTTTACACCTAAAGAATCTAATCAAGAAGGAGGACCTTTGGTAAGATGTGCAATCCTCATTAAGAAAGGCAAAGAGGATGGACATTGGAAGTGTGAGAAAACAGGGAATAGGACAGGAGCCTCCCACAGAGGGCCTCTGAAAGTCCATCAGGGTATCAAAACATATGTTGAGACTCACAGCCAAACTTTGGGCAGAGGGCAGGGAATCTTATGAAAGAAGTGGGAGCTAGAAAGACCTGGAGGGGACAGGAGCTCCACAAGGAGAGCAACAAAACCAAAATATCTGGGCCCAGGGGTCTCTTCTGAGACTGATACTCCATCCAAGGACCATGCATGCACAGATGTAGCCCATGGCAGCTCAGTATCCAAGTGGGTTCCCTAGTAATGGGAACAGGGACTATCTCTGACATGAACTCAGTGGCTGGCTCTTTGATCACCTCCCCCTGGAGGGGGTGCAGCCTTACCAGGCCACAGAGGAAGACAATGCAGACATTCCTGATAAGACCTGATAAACTAGGGTCAGATGGAAGGGGAGGAGGACCTCCCTTATCAGTGGACTTGGGGAAGGGCATGGAAGGAGATGAGGGAGGGTGGGGTTGGGAGGGGATAAGGGAAGGGGCTACAGTGGGGATACAGAGTGAATAAAATGTAATTAATAAAAAATTAATTTTAAAAAGAAAAAATATAAATTTTAAAAAAATTTTTAAAAAGAGGAATTTGCCCTCTGTGTTGATTGCTGGCAAGAGCTGTTTCTAATTTTCAAGTTCAGATGATAGACTACTACTATTCACTGAGATAAGTAGGCAGAAAAGGGTTTTTATGTGTAGCCCCAGCTTGTCTTGGAACCCACTCTATAGACCATGCTGGCTTTGAACTCAGAGACCAACCTTCCCCAACCTCCCCGTTGCTGAAATTAAAGGCATCACCATGCCTAGTTAACAGTAGACTGACTCTTAGACTTGATACACCTATACTTGGTATACCTATGGAATAGCCCATGGATTTCCCATAAGAGCTAAGTTTGCATCATAGTTTAGGAGTAAGCTAGAGACCTGAAATTAGAGGTGACTGAATCTATGGTACTAGACGTGAAAATGCATAAAATATGTGTAGTGTGAGAGGACATGGGGCCATGGACAGCATTTGGAGAAACATCAACCTAGGGAATTATGTTTCCCCAACCACAAGCATTTCCCTATAATTTTTCTTCAATCTAGTTCACTTTGCCTGACTTTTCTTAGTTTATTTGAAAAGAAATGTGTTATTATGATAATAACTTGGAGAGTGGAATTGCTTGTCATAAATACAAGGCAATACAGAAACCAATCACCAATGAAAACATATAACTTGTTTCAGTATTTTGGCTGCTACAGAAAAGAAGCCTCTTACCCTATTCAATCTCAGAAAAGATTGATCAGCAAACACATTAGATGGGTGTTAAAGTTACTCTAATGTGAACCTGGGAGTTTCTGTTTCCATCAGAAGAATGAAAAGATCATTGGAAGAAAATGGGGCTTCCTTACTGTACAACTCATTTTATGTAGTGCACAGGCAAGCAGAACTCAGCAAGAGGCACCATATTATGCACTCTGGAGTTTCTGAAGGAGATCTTATACCACCTAAAATTATCCTTTTGCCATCAGGACTATGGGTCCCTCACATGGGGACACGAAGCAAGATGGGGCCTAGCATCTAAAATAAAGATGTCTTCAGATACAATGGTCAATGTCAGAGGCTAAAGAGATTCCAGGCCAAGTCAGAACCAAAAAGTACTCCCTGGATTTGGCAGTCAAAGGCAATTAGTATCTCTGCTGCAGTAGGTTTAATGGCATGGTGAGTGGTCAGAGGTAGACTACAGCAGGTTGAATAATAAATGGGATATGATACTGCAATAAAAGCATTAAGGAGCTTGACTGTGAAGGAAAGAACAGAGATAACAGACCACAGCGGTGTCTGTTGCTTTTTGTAAAACATGAGGCATACCTGAATGTGTTTTTAGATCAGTGAAGAAGGAGGGTATAGATGTGAGGACTAGAAAGAGAAGTACTGCAGTCTAATTTTGGGGAAAGGAGGGCTTCAGATGAAGATCTAGGTAAAGACACTAACCTAGACTAGCATAGGGAGACAAGTTTTCTTCATTTTGAAAATAAACAATAAAGGTACAAGGAAATCCAGGTGACCTCCTGGGTTTGAGTATAGGAGCATAAAACATAAGGTGCTTATATCTGGAGCCCAATTTTTTTTTTGGTCAAGTTATAGGTGACATTATTTCTGAGGTCAAAGGAAAAACTGACAGAATAAACTTGACCCAATGTTTCTCAAGGGAAAGATTATGTTAGTCAGTACTCTCTAGAGAAATAAAATCAACAGATTATATCCATCTCTTTCTCTCTCAATCAATCTCTCTAACTCTATACCTATATTTCTATATCTACATCTATCTATCCATCCATCCATCCATCCGTCTATTTATCTATATGTTTATCTTTATATAAGAGAGAATGCATTTGTAAAGACTCCACTTACCTAGTGTGGAGACCAGTAAGGCAGCTGTAGTGCAGCCTGACAGGCTGGAGATCCAGACGCAGGTGGATGATGCAACCTCGTTCATAGGTCTGAGCAGAGTTCCCTCTTCTTTCCAGGGACCTCACTCTTTTCTCAATTAAGGTCCACAAATGATTATGTAAGTCTCACTCACATTATCAAGGATACTCTGTTTAATCTCATATAAAAATAGCAGCAATATTTTCCTCCAAATAGTTTGTTACCTTGTCCTAGCCAAGTTGATACATAAAATTACCCATCACAAAGAGTATTATATAACATAATTTTATACTTATTGATGGAAGAGGTTATAGACAAGGTTTGGGATATAGATTGTGGAGAGAACCTTCTGGATTGGATTCTAGGGTGTTCTGACTCTGTTTTATTGACCACAGTGTTTCCAATGAATCCCGAGTTGGTGAAATAGTATGAAAGAAGTAACCCATCTTGTCTTCAGAAGGAACTAACATGTGAGCATACATGGATAGAACCTGTATGAGGGAACATTTCAGACTCTGAGCTTGACGCTCTAGTCAACAGAACAGCTGGATGGATACTCACTGCCTCTTTGTCATCAGAATTCAGATTCTCTGGAGATTAAAAAAATATGAATTTTTTTTTACATTTTCCCCTTCCTCTATTTTTAACTTGAGTCAAGGACAAACACATTTATCTCACTGAGATCAACCCAATTATTTATTTATATCCAAGGCTACCTTTCCTCAGTTTAGTAAAAATTCCAGCTAATTGTCTTTTCTTCACACAGAAAAGCCCAAGGTCTTTTCACGTCCATCTTGTCCTTGGCAAGAATTGTTGGACGGTAGCCTGGGCCATACCTAGTGGTAAGCCACCTGCTCTGGGTTGAGGGTGGATCTATTCTAGTCATGAGCTTTGTGATCTGGACAAAGGGACTGAGTATATGCCTGTCAAATTGTCAGGCAATACTAAATTTGGCGAGCCAGCTGAATTTTAGCAGAAAATCATGCAAAATAAGGGTTAGTAATTGGTGAAAAAATTGGTCCACAGGAAAAAGGATTGGAAGAAATTCAGTAGGAATTGTACATCTATAGAATTCTAACTTGAGGACTGCAAAGTGACTTTGAAGACCAGGAACCAACGGTCCTCAGCTAGGAAGTGGAGGGTTAAGCTGGTCAGGGTGGCTCACAGCATTCAAAAGGCTGAGATGGGAGTTGACTGAGAGTGAATAGCAGCCAGGGTTACATAACGAATTCTGGATTAGCCTGGAATATAGAGCAAGACCCTGTAACAACAACAACAACAACAAAAAAAAACAAATAGACCAACAGAAATACAAAAAGAAGAACATGAGAGGGAAATAGCACACACATGCCAACATCTCACATAGCAGAGGGTCTTTGAAAAGACCCTCCTGCTCTGTTTAATGTGAATTAGAGAAACAGGACCTTATCTTTTCCATCATTGAATTTTCAAGAACCATTATGCATGGTCAATAAATTTTGGTTGAAAAATAACAATACAAAGTAACCCCATGAATTTGCAGCTTATCAATGTCTATGGATCCTCCTTGAGTCCCTTTTCTATCTGTGGTGGTTGAATCTGTGTGTGTAGAATCTGCAGTTATAGAGGGATGACTACATTATGATAATTATCTGTTCCCTCATCAGATAGTTGTTTCTATACACATCCTAATTTGGCAATTCTCTTAAAACTGTAAAGGGCAGAAAGTGAAGAGTTCTCCAAGACTTTGAGCAGCCCACAACACAGGGAGAAAAATGCTTTGTGTCTGGGCACTTCAACTGGAGAATATCAAGAATACAACAGCTTTGTCTAAAGCCACATTCTAAGCTTGTCAGCTGAAATTCTAAGGTTTTATGTATCTTTTTACCAAACAACATCCTTTCTTTTCTGTACCTATAAGACTGATCTCATTTACAATGTAGAACTTTCTGTTTCATTTTTTGAAGTCCAAGCAAAGTTTTTGTGAATTTGATATTGACTGTGATCACAGTAGCAATCCTTCTAGGCTTTGGACATGAGAAAAATGTATATGCACATATTTTCTCTTTTCATTTTGCTTTGACAATGATATTGAGGAGATTAGGGCTTCAGTGGGGACCACGTCTTTCCACATTGATACAGATTCACTAATGAATTCCAGTTGTAAGCTGAAGCTATACATCAAAGAACTACCAACACCCCTCATTTTCCATCTTATCTATTGAGTTATAGGTGACATTTTAATTTTTTCCTAAATTATGACAACACTACAAGCTTATGGCACAACTTCTCGGCCTGCACATGCTGGCTCTGTGGCTGTGGCCTTCTCTTCAGATTCTCAATCTTTCCTACCACTTTAAAATGGAGATATTTTCTAGTAAGCCTGCAAACAGCAGAGTACATTGTACATAAGCCTGCAAAAGATAGCCCATGAATGTCTAGACCAGACAGTGTTGTCTATTGCTTGTAGGCTGCACACCTGTACTGAACTGAATACTGTTGGCTACTGTGCAAAAGGTAAATATTTATATAGCTAAGCACATGAAACTTAACAAAAAAATTCAGCAATAGGAATTTTCAGCTCCTTTAAAAAATCATATGTGACTACTGTCATTTATAAAGACTCTATGAATGGCATTGGATATAAATCAAAGTTAGACTATGACCTGAGATGGACACTGAGTGAACATTCCACGATGGGAATGCCATCAGATAACTTTCTTCAATTTTATTTACGTCTTTCATGATTCCTTTGACATCACAGTGCAAGCTCTCTCAACACCCACAGGTAAGGTGATTTAAACTTCTGAGGTTGGCCTTACTGAGCATGGTAGAGTCATCTTGAGTTCCTCTGATAATGGTATGAATTGTCAGCCAGACTATTACTCTTCTGATTATTGCCTGATTCTACCGGAGGAGAAAATGGAACATTATTTTGTCGCCCTGAATGTCTTCATTTATAAAACAGTCACCTGGGGGGTGAGAGAAGCTGCTTTCCTCTTCTCCTGAAGCTTCTTTCCTTTTCACTAGGGAACTTGACAAGTCTTCCTGAAGACTCTTCTTAGCTTTTGGTGCTGAGTATGTGAAGTCCCTGAGAGCCAATCATATGATCCCAAGATCCCAAGGATCACCCAGGTCAAATAGTCCAGGCTCAGAGGAGGTCAGAGGGCAGACTCATTCCTTCACTGATAATTTCTCAGGCTGTTCTCCTGAGTAGAACTAAGTGGCAAACTAAGTAACTAGGAACTATCCCAAATGGAAAAGGGATCTTCTTCTGCTTCCTTTCAGCCCTGTTCTCAATGCCAGCCTTGGATTTGGTGGAAGACAGCCCTATTCTTGTACCCATGGTATGTCCATCATGATGAGTTCTATCAAACATCCTACAGCATCCCTGTCAGGCTTCATCATTTCTGTCTAACTCTGGGATTCCAAGAGTTCTGAAAGGAGGCCAGTTACCAATTCACTTCAGGAAAGATTGTCAAAGTTTGAGACTCTCAGAAGTAGCTTGATGATAAAGATGTCAAAATGCCTCTTTTTAAGGCAAGGAAGTTGAACCCAGAGAGATTCCATACACTTGTACAAGGTTACCTGAGTGGTAACGAATGGGGATGTCCTTCGAGCCAGGGCTCTTACAGCCCTGGTTCCCTTCACTATGACAAGCTGTTGCTTCTTTCACCAATAAGTCAGAGTTTTCTGTGGATTTTTATTTCTGCCTTTTCTAGCTTATTTTTTCCCTTCCAGACCATAATTCAATAGTTTGAACAGTTCTGGCTTTTGCTAATATCATGCAGTACTTTGGGAATATGTGAGGTGATAAATTTAGATATAGATGTTAGTCACAGAGAAACTGTGGAGGCAAAGAAGTGAGGCACAGGTGTAACTTAGAAAGAGCAGAGGGGTCACAGTTGACCCCAGGTGGAGGGACACAGCTGTGAGGCATTAGTGCTAAAAAGCCCAAATGACAGAGGAATGTATTTATAGAAGAATGACACACAACGCTCAGGAAGAAAGCATTAGGCTTCAACCTATATTAGTCAGATCTCTATTAAGTATGATGCTCAGTTTGTCATAGTTTGAAAAGAAAGCCCCCAGAGAGAAGAAACAAAGCAATAGGAAATAACAAAGTTGGGGAATTTGGGCTGCTGATAGCAATCATTTTCACATGTTCACCCACTGTCTGTTGCTTGAACAGGCAGGATAGAAGTGGGGTAAAGGGCATGGGCCTCGGCCAGAAACTTGCCAACCTGCTGGCCTCTCAGCACATGATTTTATTTTATTTTTTTTT